>JAEQBH010008833.1:0-104412 GCA_016808115.1 Tetrastigma voinierianum | reverse complement strand
TCTCTCTCTAGAAATGAAAGGAGAAAGCTACTGCATCAAAAAAATCTGCCCTTCACGTTTTTTGGTCTTTGCTTTAGTTGGAGAGGAAGACACTATTCCTTATTTTGTCCTTTGTGACTTAAATCAAATCTCTAAATGACATTTATGACCCTCTTTCTTCGAATAATTGATATTCCCAAGAATTATCTCGGCCGTCCATTCATCATTTCTCTACTCATACCACTTCTATGGTACATGAGTACATACAGAGGTGCTTCAGCCACATCAAAACCATTTACTAAGACCCGAAACGCGATGCCTCGAAAAACGTGTCGATTCGACCGCCCCGTGTAAAATCACGGCCACGCGTTAACTAGATTACCACCATTCCAAATCCCGCCGCAGGCAGACAAGCCGCCAATCCATTTTCATCATCCGAGATCTAGAGAATTAATTATATTATTTTAACTAATTACAATTTTTAAATCAAAATTACGATTGCCCTTATTCCATAAAATGGAATTTCTGTCTTACAAGACGTGTCATGGATAGTCAGATCGTGCTCTTGCGAGGCAAGACTGGTGAGGTTAATAGTGAAAAGCTATGGTAGCACCGAGGAGTGGAGGCAACATGGGAAGTAAGACACCGTATGCAAGCAATTATCATTTCCTATTCGAGGATGAAGGTATGTTTTAGTCATTTCATTAAATGACGTTGCATATGTGATTTGGAATGTGTATGTGTGTGTCAATTTCGGGGAAGAAATTCTTTTAAGGGGGGAAGAATGCAAAACCCGGGTAAATTTGAATTTTTCCGAAAAATAGCAAAACGGTAAATTGCCGCTATAGTAGAGACTGCAGACCTGAAATTTTCTAGATCTCAAATGATGAAACGAACCTCACCGTTGGATTCGTCTCACAAAATCTAGTTACCTAGACGAATTTCATTGAATTCCGAGACAACCGGATTTTCACGATTTTCGGGGCATTGCCTAGTGGACCCAAAAAACATGATTTTTGAGAAAATCTTTAAATAAAAATACAAATTAAGTAAAGTTCTTTTAAAATAAATTGAAACTGAACCCTGGATAAAGAATTATTTATTAGCAAAATGACACATGGACCATCATGACACATGGCTCGACGTGAGCAACTCACTTAAACTTAAGTGAGGGGCTTGAGACAAAAGGTCCCATTCTGATTTCCTGCTGAAAACCGTGAGAAAGGGAGAAAGAGAGAAAAGAGGGAACTTCAAGCTTCTCTCTTAGATCTACGGAGTTCCGTTGATCGGATTTCGTCGGGCTAAGGCTTAAAGTTCATCGACTCGACAAGGGCTACGCATGGATACCAAAAAAGAGGGACTTCTGTGAAACCCCGAGAAAATCTAATTTTCTGAAAAAGGGCAAAATGGTAATTTCGATCAAAATCCGAAATTTTCTGCATCTCTGATGACTAAACTGACTTCATCGGTTGGAATTGTCTCAAACTGCCTACCACGTCGACCTCACGAATTTCGAAATAGTCGAGATTTCACGTTTTCGAGGCATCGTAGAGGTTCGTGTCGTATGACTACTTTCAGAGACATGTGATGACAAAGTCACCACTACATGTACCCATGTGACACATGTTGTACGATTAGTGAGAGGATAGAGATAAATGGCTTAGATTGTGCCATGTGTCAAAAGCTTTAAAATCAACCAGTTGACACAAAGGGAATTAAGTGAAAAGAATAAGAGATTAAAATAAGACAAAAGACCATCTTCTTCTCCATTTTCCAAAAGTAAGTGAGGGGGGAGAATGGGGTTTTAGAGAGAGAAAGTGCAATCCTCTCTAGATTTCCTTATGCTCGTGACCGGGCTTCTGCTCTCGTCGCAGCAAGAAGTAAAGTTGTCTATCGCTACAAGTAGGCTACGCGTGACACCGATTTTGTATTTCTCGACTAAATCCCAAGAGGTAAGAGTCTCTCCTCTACTTGGTTTATTCTACAAAGCAGCCATTTTAATGGACGATGATCACTGAGGCTCGATTGTCGTGTTTTCTGGCCTCAAAATATTTGAACCGAGTGAAGAAAATCCCTATGGTGACCGCGAATGTTATTGTCTAGGGATTCATTTGCCTTCGACGTGATTTGTGTGTGATTTTCAGGTTGTTGCGATTCAAAATGACATTTGATTGTTATTAGCCTATGTGAGCTAATTTGATGTTATTACATGAATTGAATAACAGATGTGTGAGTTAATTTTTGTGAATATATGCATAATCATATATTACATGATTGGTTTGAAATGACATAATGCATTCTATATGAACCGGCACCCTAGAATGGTGGGTGAGTGCATGACATGAAAGAAAATGAAAGAAGAAATGAAAGAAAAATGAAAATGGTCAGAAAGGGAATTCTCAAGGAAGATTTCTCCGAAGAATTGCCTGGAGAGTTGTCCAACGCTCATCTTAGAGGCTGAACGACTGCTTTCGAGAATTACCCAGCAATTCACCTCGGAGGGTTGTCCAATAGATTTTACCGAAACTCGGTAGTATGTTTTTGAGAACAAAAATCCTTTTGTTTTGAAAATTGTATTTTTCTCACATTTGGCTTAGGTATGTGTGAGGGAGTCGGTGAGGACTCGAGACATGAGATTGGGCATGTAAACATTCAAGTAGGATCATGAATTTGCTTGGGAATGTGTTCGTTGCCATTACATGTACCAGGTGTGAGTAACCCATGTAGGATGTAATTCCACTACTGGCATTACTCACCCCGTCAGGGATCATTACTGTACGTGGAGGTTCTGGAGGATGATCATTAGAGGCTACTGGAGTAAAGAAAAGTTGACATACGGTTTGGTATTCATTTTGTAAAACATGTATTAGAATTCTTAAATTTTTGAATATATGTTGTATTAAGAGTGACGTAATCAACTCTAAACTATTGTAATATAGCTGGTTAGATTTTGGTGAGTATCGACGTATGGGCCCAAGTTGCCATTTTTACCATGAATGGGTCTCATAATATGAGACATAGGTATTCCACGGGTTGATGGGTTGTCAACGGACCCCCGGGATTTGGGGCGTCACAATTTCACTAAAGATCAAAATTTTCAGGATTAGGAGGTGTTCTTGAGACCTCCTTCGGTTCTACTATGCTCCAAGAGATAGAGATTCTTCCTACTTTGGTTAATTTCCACCCTAAGGGGCTGATTTTGAGAGGAATGTTGTGTAGAGGTCCTAAGGGCATGTTTGGTTGGTTTAGGAATTGGTTAAAGCTGTTTTTATGGCTTATTTGTGGGTTGGTTTGGTTGTGGTCTTTGGTAAGAACCAAATATGTGAGAAAAAAATGATACAGAGTGGTTATGGTTCCCGCTAAAATCGCGCTCTAGACCTCGTCCTGTTTTCAACCATAACTTGGCTTGCGGACTCCAAATTGGATGATTCTAGTTGAGGATGAACCCTAGAACAAGAGCTACAAATGTCTAGAAGAGACCGATGTTTAAATCTAGCTCTAAAAAACCTTGAAAATGAGTTTAGTGTAAGATATCGACTCGACCCTCTACGGAGTAGCTCATGTTGTTTGACTATATTGCTGGCAATGATCCAAATGATGTGAATCAAAATCCTACTAAAACTAGACACCCAGGAGAAAGTAAATTATAAAGAAAGTATGGTCACATTATGTCTCTAATGTTCCCAAAATTCGTCCAATTGGCAGTAATAACATCGCCTATGGAAACTATTCAGAGCATCCGGGAATGTTTGGCCATATCTCCTAATTTAAAGCAGGTACAAATGACCTTATCTATGAGCTTTAAACTTAAGACATATAGGTAAACATTTTGTTAAAAGAACACTTTGTCTAAAATCCTCATTTACAAGGTTAAAATTGTAGTTGGATGATCATATGTGCATGTATATTAGGGACTGCTTGGCTAGTCTGAAAGTTCTATTTTCGACGAGGCGGTGGCTGTTGTTGTGGGCACTCTATATGCCACATTTTGCCCTAAGGATTAAGTGTGTTGTTGCTTGATGTGTGATAGCATGCTTTTTGTTGTGGTTTGGTGAAATGTTAATATGTGTGTTCTAAATGTATAAACATTGTTGAGAATGTTTAATTGGAAATTATATGCATGTAATATAATTGTCCAGCGATACAGAACAGGCGGGTTTATATGGTTTATATGACATTCATTACATGAGGGATATGACATTAACATGCAATGACACATTGCATTACATCATGCATGGAAACATCACATTTCATGGGTGTGGTTGCATGGTTAGAATCTAACACCACACTGGGTGTGATTTTGTGTGTGTTCGCATCATCATGGCTCACCGTAATCACACGGTTGTATAAAATGAAATTCTTGTGTCGGGTGGTCAGTAAGAAGGGCTAGACACTAGAGCTAGCAATTTGCGGGCTGATCACCTAACCGCCCAACCGGCCCACACCAGTTAATGGAATAGACCCAGCCGTCCACTTAACCCTATATCAAGCCAGGTGGGCTAGCGTGGCCAATCCAACCGTATAGAAAAACTTAAATTATTTTATTCAATAAATTACTTTCTATTCTCTATTATTTGTTTCCTTTATTTCGCATGTATGATGATTTCTCTCGCAAATAATGCCCATTGCCTTGTATTTCAAATTTTTTTTTTTTTTTACACCATATCATATGTTTGCCCAACTATTTGAACTGGTCATGCCTAACAAATTGCTCAAAATCAATGAGTGCAAAATAATTGCACTTAAAATTTTATTAAAAAACAAAGAGTATATAATAAGGGCATGAAAATGCCTTCAAAATGGTCATGTACCAAAATGTGGATATGTGGAATGCAACAATGTTCAAAACAAATAATAAATAAAATCTCTTTAACATCAAGCTTGGTGTATGGCAATCTTTCCATACTTCCTCAAATACTAACTCCGCATGAATATTACAATCCCACATTTGAAACCGCTTTCTAAGTCAATGATTTATATAACAAAATAATAGCCTCCCATGCTTAAAGTTATGTTATGTTTATTAAAAGACCTCTTTCTCTTTGTATGCACCGCCTTGGATAAGAGTTCATTCCCATTTCACCACTTGTTTTAATAGCCTTTCTTAATTTTTTTATTTATATATTGAATATCTTGTGTAAAAGATGAAAAATGTAGAAATAACTCAATACAAAGAGTAAAGAAACTAGTGAATAGTGAGTAGTTAAACTGCTGATTTATTTCCACCTTTTCAAGTAGTTGTTCATTTAAACGGCTCACATCAATTGTCTCTCATTTTTACAGACCTTAACCTACTATTTTTGTGAAATTGCTTATTTGATCCAATACTATAAACCCCACCACTGAAAGTTTCACTCCATTTAGGACTCATATTTTTAGAGCAATTATATGTTTCCTTTTATATGTGCAAGGATATGGAAATGGCATTGTAGTAAAGGCCAAAAGACCAAATGATCATTCAATGCTTTAGAAATATTGATTTTTCTAGGTCTACACTGTGTATCCACCATAGGGTTGAGCCAGTGTAAGCCCTACAACCTCAACTTGTGGGCCATATTATAGGGTTGTTCGGGTAGTACCGACGGTTTTCCATTTTCTCAGGTATTTCCAAACACAAAAACCAATGATTAAAGTTTCATAAAATGTCATTTTCGAAAATTAAAAAGAACAAGGAAACAGCATAACACATTTGCCTGAAAACTGCTTAAAACTACTTTTTATTTGAAAAAACAAGAACAAGGAAAACAAAACATGTTTTTCAATAACAAATCACTAACCAAACATTCAACTTACTGTAGCATTTATTGGAAAATGGATCATGATTTACTGTATCAATATTCTGATTACAAATGAAATGGAAAAGTATTAGAAAAGACTCTTAACGACTATTACACATCCTCTAAGAAGCATTTTGACAAATACCACATGCATCGCACAACAAAGAAAAACAAATATTCCAAAATCACATAACTCTCTACCACTATTGGCCCTGAAATTCAGACAACCTATTTCCTACCAACACTAACCCTAAACGACCATCACAATTACAATTCCATAGTAACATGATTGAGCCCTAACAAGAAAGCACATCATGATAGATTGATTCATAAACATACAAAAAAGAAGACACTCTAATCGAATCATTTCAAAAACCATGCGAAGCCAACCATCTAAAATAAGGGGATGTGAGAGAAAGAGAATGAAAATGATTCAAAGACTACATTTTCTTCCTTCAGATTTCCCCTGGAGGCAAACAGAGAAATAAAATCCCCTCTGAAACGAAATCGAAGATGAAGTCACGATACAAGCTTTGTGAGCTACCCATTTCCAGCATTAGAAAAAGAAATGAAAGCATTATAAGATTTAGATTTATGTTTCACAAAAAAAAAAAATCAAACGAAAAAAATTTGAAGCACAAGTGATGATTTTTTTACCTAGAAAACGACGATGATGAAAACAGAATATAGGAAGAGGATCACTGGATCAAGGCAAGAATGAAGATAGGAAAATACTTGGAGTATCATTGTCGAGGAGTTGGTCCGTTGGCACTGGAGGCCTACGACAACAAATGAGAAGGAAAACTAGAGAAGAGCTTAGGAGTCGGGGTTTTGCAAAAACCAAAAGGAAGTTAGGTTAGGGTTTGGGAAGTGGAACCTTTAGGTAAGCAAAGTAAATAAGGGTTCTTTTCTAATTACTTTGGTAAACCAGTTGAAGCTCGACTGTGCTGATTGGCCTGTCGGGCCAATCGAGCAAGGCCAAATCTAGCCCGGCTTTTTCGAGCCACTAAAATTAAAGCCTAGTCCGGTCCTAATGTCAGGTTGGTCGGGCTAGCCCAATGATCCGAGCTTAAATTGTTAACTCTACTAGACACTCCCTTGAGTGAAAGACCCAAACTTATTTACTACACTCCGACAGTGAAAGTCTAAAAAAAGTGTAGACATTGTGCGGCCGCAGAGATCAAATCAAGTACCCACAAAGACAATGATTTTATAAATGAAACATCATCTCGAGAAATGACATCCAAAAAGTCTTGGTTTATAAACATGACCTTTGTTTTAAAATAACGCTT
Organism: Tetrastigma voinierianum; assembly: GCA_016808115.1. NCBI lineage: Eukaryota > Viridiplantae > Streptophyta > Magnoliopsida > Vitales > Vitaceae > Tetrastigma > Tetrastigma voinierianum. Next base: position 97,364 of record JAEQBH010008833.1, on the reverse strand, counting down.
GATGTACTCCATCACGGTTTTTATCACACACATGAGCATCTCATTGTGTGGGAGTCGTAAAGACTCTGGGTATAGGAGTCGGTAAAGACTTGGATATGGTGCATGAGTGAGTCTCATCTCATTTCCTTCATGGCATATATGTAGAATTCCAACCTGGGACGTGATATTCCTATTTGAATCGGTGGATGAATGTGATTGTTAAGGTGAACATTACATGTGCACTTAGGTGGGAAGTAGCCTGTAGGAATTACTTCACTTGCGCACACTTATATGGGATAATAAAGCATTTTAGGTGTGGAAAATGCTTCGGTGGGTGGTTCTTATCCGGAGTCGCGAGAGTGAAGAAAGTTGGCTTGTGGCTTTGTAATCATTTTTGTAAAATGTTTGAAGTAAATTCATTTTGACATGTACTAATGTATTAATGAGTGAAATTGAACTCATATGTAATTTTTATGTAAAAGAATTGTAATTTTTACTCCTAAATGGACTCGATGCAGTCATTGTGTTATATCAGCCCCGAATGTCATGCGTGATCAGATAATGTACTGGTGGCTGAGAATTATGAGCTCCCCGTACAAAGAAACTATGTCCGATTTAAATTATGGATCCTCGTAAATGGCACACGATGGGATAGGGGTTATTCGATAATCCAAAGGTTTTCCACAAAGCTGATGGGTGATCAACGAACCTCGATTTTAAGGCCACTCAAAAATTATAAAAAAATGCACAATCTCCACTCTAAAAGCTCTAAAAAATTACATGTGATTTCAATATATAGAAGGTATAAAAATGTATGTGATGGTGGTCAATGCTGTGTGGAAGGGTAAGAACCCCGATGTATCATGCAAAATGCCATGATGGACAAGGCTCTAATTTGATGTGCATGTTTGCGTCCACAAATATTATATATGGTGTTTAGGGTTTTGTACTGTGTATTTGAAAGCCGTAATTAATAAAATAGTCTCCTTATCCGTGGACATAAGTCACATTGATTAAACCATGTAAATTTATGTGTTCTTTTATTTTTCTCGTTTATTTTCTTCATATTTGCTATTTATTTGCAGCAACAACAATTTAATTCTAAAAGATTATTATATATCACTGTAGCATTAATTGGTCATTGTCTATAAAGGCTACATCCCTATCTCTCTATCAAGCTTGGTCTAATCCTTATCCTTTTTTTATTAATATAGACTTCGATTTTTTTTTAATTATATTTAAGAAATTTAGAGGAATAGGAACCCAGATACATATAAACAACTTTCTGTTGAATCTTGATTTATATGCTTCTGCTTCAATCTAAGAGAAAATATATGGGTTTTTAATTTTTATTAACCTAGAGGTTCCTTATAAAACACTATTTTTTAATAAACGGGATCTTGTAGAAATATGGTTGGTGAACTAACCTTCTTCCTACGATTGAAGATTAGGCAACTTAAAGATGACATATTTTTTCTCACAATCCAAATATGCCAGGGAATTGGTTAAAATGTTTATTTTTGAATCCATCAAACACTGTATGAACCTATATATGAACATGTCACCATAAGCTTAACGAGGTGCATTTGATAAAGATGTTAGGCAAAAGCCTTATAAAAAAATTATAAGAAGCTTACTTTATCTCACAATTAGTCATCCTCAAAATATCTTAGTATTGGAGTTTGTTAAAAGCTAATCTAACAATAATTTTAGTTAAAAATGATAAAATATATTAGTGGCACTGGGACTTCAAACTAAGGGTTGTGACACTTATATGATACTTCTCTTATAATTGCTTGGTATTCCAAACGGTAACTCAACTAAAGATTTTAAGGATAATTAAAGAAAACACATTTAGTGCTTTTTTAGTGATTTTTTTGTGTTTGTCTACATCGATTTGAAAATATTAACAAAATTGTAAACAATAATGAGTTTTACATTATTCAAAGTTAAGCCAAAAAAATATTATAAATATAGTGAAAAGTAATGATGCAAAATGATAATATCAAAATACTCTACTGTAAAACCTATCCCCCACTTGCCTATACTTCATCCCTTTAAGCAAAAAAGATGAACATCATCTTCTTCTTCCTTGATCGATCATAACATCATTGTTGGATGAGTGTGGCTAAACAAGGTTCCTCCCCTCCCCCCATCCCGTCGACCCCTTTGAACCATCTACCGATAAGCTAATCCCAAAACCTTAACATCTTATAAAACACATCTTCTTCTTCCTTCTTGGATCATGACGTCATTATAGGTGAGTGTTCCTCCCTCCTATCCCGTCGACCCATTCGAAACTGTTGCAGGTAAGATAATAATAAAACCCTAACATCTTCTTCTTCCCAAAACCCTAGCATCTTCTTCTTCCCAAAACCCTAACACATATTTTTCCAAAACCCTAACGCCCTTCTCTTCTTCTTCTCTTCATTGGAATACCTCACCCTCCATTGGAACACCCTCCCCATTGGAACACCCATCATGCCATTTCTGTGTGGGAATGGAAGAAACCTTCCTCACGGTAGATTTTGCTGTAGCGTGACAATGCCATGTTATTTAGTATACTGATAAGCTTCCTTGTTTTTTGAAAATGGTACCGTTACCCATAACGTATCGGGTGCACTACCATAACGCATCAAGCAAATAATATAATGAAATAATTGTCAATACCCCATTAGTTTATATGTACATTACATTTTTATTTTGTTTTTTCCTAGTAATGAGTATTGATTAGATTCCATGATTTAGCTTCCTTGAAGTCAAATAGGTACTACCATAACATTACATTGTATTAACCGGGACTACCATAACAAACAATTGCTAATTAAGACCTCATAAAAAAATGTTAATTAAGGTTTTATTCCATTCCTAGGTTTGTATCGAGTCGTGGAATTATTATGGATAGGTTAGAATACCGGGTTGTCATCAATTGTCAGACATCAGTACCACCATAACATACAGGTACTACCATATTGAAAAATGGGCAATTTGAAAATGGCCAAGACCACATAAATAAGTATGTTACACACCTAACCTATTATATATGTTTATGGTTGTAATGAGTCAAATCATTGGTGTTTCCATCATTGGAATAGGTAAAAATACCATAATATATCGAAAGGTACAACCATAATATATATTGGTACTACCATAACATACCGGGTGTACTATCTCACTATCATAACTCTTTGGTTATTATTTACTCATTATGGATGCCTAATAAGCGCAGTTATGCTTATGGTAGTTAAATCAAAAAGATAAAATGACAAACTATTATGTTGTATTTATTGGTTGGAAGTGTAGTGTATGCAATTCATGGATTGAATGCCAAAGAAGGGTGATGTTCTACAAAGGGGGTCTATACAAAACCTACACTTCTAGAGACGAAGTTATGCAATCGTAGGTGCAAGATCCACCAAGATGGAAGAGACCTGATGGATATGATGTTGGAATATCTTCCCTTACTTACAATTGTGAATATGAAGACAAAAACAAATTGAGAAGTATTCAAGTGTTATGTATAGTTGTTTCATTATTTGGGTCGGCAATACATTAATGTATGCAGATTGTAGTGGGATAATTGTTGTAATGCCTTCTTGGGCAAATTGTATGAATTAAAATTTTCAAATAATATCATCTTGTTTATAGAATGAACATTGATTGTAATCTTTACTTGATATGAAATGAAAATTACATGTTTGCAATACTCTTGTAATCACAAAATATATCAGCTCTAGACTTCAACATGCCAACAAACTATTCATACAAATTGATGAAAACACTTGAAAATAAAAACAAACTAATAGTATATCACATTCAAAAGGCCCTTCTGACCACACACACAATAAAGAAATCCCTGGTCGGAAGCACCCGCTTAATCTAACTTCAACTTTCTTTTCAACCGTAGACCAATTACCATACAAATGACGAACAATACAAACAACACAATAAAATTGAAGCAAAAAGTATGAAATAGTCTTCATCATTTGATTTATATATATGGAATCACAATAACAATGGAAAGAAAAAATGTTTAAAGTATACAAAAAAAAGCACATTATAGCTATATGCAAATACATATTATAAGAATGCTCCCTTCCATTCACAATGGTAACTCTGCTCAACTATTACAAATAGACATTTTATTGGTGAAGTTCACAATTTATATTATACAATACTAACAATATTAATAAATGAGTTACATCAGTAATGCACTTGAACTATTTTGCATATTTTGGTTGTCTTAATGTCCATATCTTGGAGTTAGTGAAGAAATGTAGTAGGTCCATCTAGGTGTATATAGCACACATACTCGCATGTTTCATCTATAAGTCTAAGCTTCTAGTACACTATTATTAATTCATAGTAATGAACACCCTCTTCATTGGTATCCAAACCAAAAGTCAGCCTTAATTTTTTGTACCAACAAAAACGATGTAATAGGTTGCCATTTTAGATTTCTCAAAGGTTATAATAATGGTTAATTATACATAATAAGTCAACTAATAAATAAGTTCAACTAATAAATGCTTATGGAATTGGTCTTCAAGTTTAGATGGCACATGGTATGAGGATTTTTGTATAACAATAAATGGTTTAATGCTTAAAATTAGTGAAATATTCATTATTTAAAATATGTAAATGCAAGAAATTACATAGCAATAAATAATATTTCTTCAAAGTAATTATTTTCAAATAAGCAGCCTCACTAATTCTTAACAAGTGCCTTGACTCAATATACATAAAACACTAGAATAATTAGTGTAGTTATATTTATATAGGATTTTGAATTCAATTTTTTTATTATGGTTGTATAGTGGTAGTACTCGATATGTTATGGTAGTACTCCTGTATGTTATGGTAGTACTAATCACGAAAACAAGGGAGCTCATCTTTCTCAAGATAACGTATAATATGTTAGTACAAATATTTGGGGCCAAATACTAATTCTATATCACACTACAACATAGTCTTCATAAGGAGGAGTTTTCTTCCTACCACAAAAATCCAAAGGATGGTGTTCCAATGAAGAAGAAGATGTTTGGTTTTGGATTACCTTATCTACGTATATGCTTCAACAAGGTCAACATGACATGAGGCAGAACTCCTCACCGAATAGCCATGTATCCAAGGAGGAAGAAGGTGTAGTTTCAGGATGTTAGGATTTTATGGGGATTACCACATGTAGTCAAGGGGTTCAAAGGGGTCCATGGACTGAGGGAGGAACCCATCAGCCACACCATCCACAATGGCGTCATGATCGATCAAGGAGGAAGAAGATGATGATGTTCATGTTTTTTTTTGCTTAAAGAGAGGAGAGGAGGGGACATGTTTTATAGCAGGGGTATTTTGGTGTTATGTTTTTCCATCATTACTTTTTTACTATATTTTTAATTATTATTTAATACATCTCCTAATAATGTAAACCCATTTTATTTTCTTTCAATTTGCTAATATTTCAAACTGATGTAGCTCGAACACAAGATTCCCTTTAGTTAATGATTATCTTATGGTTGTCTTGGTAAGAAATAAACTTCATATCTTAATCTACTTCCATGAAGGTATATATATTTCATAAAAGTAGTAGAGAAACAGATCTTTATGGTTGAAATAAACGATGGGGGATAATGGGATTAAGTAAGATACCAGAACAACTCTATCGTTAGAAGTTTTAGCTTTTAAGTAGGGGAAGTGGAACAAAAATATAAGAAATTGAGCGAATGGGAGAAACCAAACCGAAATCGAACCGGAGCAATAGTTAATCGAACTGATCTGTTCGCTTTTAGTTTTTGTTGTATATAATTCTCGGTTTCAATTTAGGTTTACAAAATATAAAAATCATGGTTTTGGTTAACAAAAAAAATACTAATTTTATACTAAAATTATAAAATAAATGTATATTATATGTATATATATATATATATATATATATATGTTATATATATATATATATATGAGGTTATATATATATATATATATATATATATATATATATATAGGTTGGTATTGTTATATAAATTAAATTCCATATACATATTATCAGATGCAACCCGAAGGTTGAACAAGATCGAAGACAACAATAGCAAATGGGAGCCTGAATAAGAAGTTTTAAAGATCCAGTATGATCCCAACCCGGGATTAACTTTACATGAACCCGAGGGGACCTCCCAGACTCCAATGAATATATAGAAACTTTTCCTCAAAACAACAACAAAATCCATGGAGCGAACCCTTTACAATCATTTACATATCTTTAGAAAATAATGCGGAAGCGAAATGATAAATTTTTCTTTTCTTTTTTTTTTTCAAACACTTAGATTTTTCGGTGTGTAAAACGTTTCGTAGTTTCCTCTCCCACTGCTTTTCTGGACTTTCCACCCTACAAAACCCGATGAAAGCATTTAAAAACACTTCTAAACTTCGAATTTTCAATTTCCATATTAGGGACCTCGTCCACAACCCAATCAAACACAATAGACATATACATACATTTATTTACTTTTAAATCATCAAACATTCTAAAACCTTCTTCTGTTATTCCATGCATATTTTATCAAAAGACTGGGCTTGAGCAGTGGCTTGCCGACCGCCTACGCACACTTCTCGTCCACCGAGGACTCAAAGCCCACGTAGTTCCTTTTCAAAAATATATACATATATACATATATACATGACAAAATATTCAACATATACAATATGAAAAATATATATATCAATGTGTCACATGCGTCGCTCGATGGCTCGACTCATCGTGCAGTGTGGATACCCTACGGCCAAGACTGCCTCGCCTCTAAAATGGTTTTGAAACATACGAAAAGAAATGAAATATGAGCTCAAGTGAGGTACATTTTTATTTAGATAATTTCGTGATATAGCAAAGTAATAAATACTTATACAATTAAAAATCAATTTATGCCTTAAACTTTCTTCTTTCTTTATTTCTTCTTTCTGATGGAACCTGTGTGGGATAAACACACCGACGCGCTTCCGAGTACCGACGGTGAGGACAGCCTCATTCCTGGGCCATAACCACTACGCTGCGGAGAAACTCACGCTACTAGGGTTCAGCCATAGCACTTTATCACGTGTAAGGATATTACTCTAAACACCTATTTCCTCCTCCTTCGCTATAACCTATAACTTTACCCTCCTCTAAATCCTTACACGCCTTAAAGTACCCTACCGATATAAGTCATTACGCTCATATAGGGTTAGGTAACCACTGCAAAACCTTTCTTCAAAATACATTTCTAAACCCTTAAACACTTTACTTATTATTATTTATACATTTATGCATTAGTTTACACATTTTTTTAAACTTCCATAATGCCTTAACACATGCATATATATATATATTTCCTTTAATATAAATATATATATATATATATATTGATGTAAGATAAAATATTTCCATTAAACTTTTCAGCTTAATTATTAAAACCATTCTACTTTTAAAACTCAATTGTCAAAATATCATTTTTACACTCACCGCTCACCGTCAATCCCGCTTGCTTCCCGCCTTTGCTTTTAAATTTACACACTCAACGAATACTAAGAACGTACACTCCGCTCGCGTATACGTAAAACTTAACGTACTTCACACGCAAGTCACTTTAGGGTCACACAACATTCATATAAACCCAAATTAACAAATTACCCTTGATCATTAAAAAAACCACTCATTTTGGCCAACCTTTTTCCAACAATACTCTATAGACTTTATGGCCCAAAATTATTCAAACGGTCTTCAAAATTATGAAACTCTTCCAGATCAGTCCTTTATATATCCAATGATTACTCCTTAAAATTTCAATTTAAAATTCCTCTCTAAGGCCCTCAACCACATACCATGAAGTTACAAAGATGTTTTTGATGCCACCTGGTTAACTCACTGAATCACCCACTGTTATCCTTGATTTAGTAAATTTTAACTCCATAATTGAAATTGTTTCCTTTACTCATTTGAAGCTATGGTTATAAGGTTTCTTCTCCAATTGGAATCACCCAATTTGGATCACCAAAACTCAAGTTATTGTATTTTTAAGTATCTAGATGATAATTTGGCAGAACAGAATTTGCACACATAGCTCCACTCCTTTGATAAATTTTATATGGGCACTTTGGGGTTACAATTTGCTTGCACTTCCTTCAAGAAGCTATCTTATTCCTCTAGAACTCTATTTACTCCATAATTTTGAATCACTCAATTTGGATGAAGTGAAACTCCACTTATGACCAAAACACTACAACCATACCCAAAACAGAGCAAAAATCAATGAGCTACACTCCAGCTCACCTTTCATCCGTATTCGGGGAGCCCTTAGAGCCACTCTGCTCTTGTTCCTTCTATAAATTTGTATCCCTATATCTTATGGTTCTTAACAATTAGAACTCAATTGATTTGATGATTCTAACTTAATCTATATAGCCAAACAAAACAGGGGTTTTACAGAAATCCTTGACAACAATTCTTTAAAACCCAACATTCTCTTTTTTTACACTATTCATAAATACCTCAAAAAACCAGCATGAAATCTAACTCAAAACACCAACTCCACAACACTTGAATTGGTGATTTGGAACATAAACCAAACCCTAGGTGAAAATCCAAGAATTCAACCCAAGGTCCATCAATTCCTACAAAAACCATAAAATTATGATGATTCCATGTTTAATTTTCAATTAATTGGGGTTTTTCCCCACATAACCTCAACAAATCTAAAGTTCGTGATTCACAAAAACCCAGAAAAGAAAAGAACAATTCTCCAAACCAAAAAACTTAGGAACACACTTGATTTAAAATAAAAACATACCTTTTCTCCTTCTCCTTCCTCTTCTTCTTCCTCTTCTTCTTCTCCTCCTCTTCCTCTTCTCTTTCTCTTTTCTCCCTTTCTCCTCCTCTCCTACGGGTTTTACTTAGAGAAATTTTGAGACCAAATATGAATTGTTATGTTTGTCTCACTCCTATTTAATCTCAACTTTCCTTTAATAACATTTGGTCTCATCTCTTTAATATTGTCAATCAACTTATGTTATTTCAATTCTTGGCATCCTATCTTCTCAAGATTTGCACATCAACTTTTGACATTTCTACATGGCCCATCTCTACTTATTTTATGATTTTCATATCCTTTATGGTACTCATACTTACCCTTTCTTCTAGTATCACATTCCGGGTTTAGTAAATTTATCATTTCATAATTTCATCTCCAAAATACAATGTGACACTTAGTGCTCATATGTGCCCCATCAGCTACATAAAAATCGTACATCCTCTCTGATGTATGCTACAAATCCTCTCCTTAGAACATTTCGTCCTCGAAATGAATAACCTAAACTCCAAAAGAAAGGGAAGGAAAATACCTCATTCGGAAAATAATTTAGGGTACTGACGGATAAGACCGAGCCTCCTCTCGCTCCCAAGTAGCTTTCCTCTACCAGATGACCTCCTCCACAATACCTTCACCACGAATATTCTCGATGCCAGAACTTACTCTCGATGGTCGAGATCTACACCGGTTCCTTCATGTCAAGTTCTCAGATTTCCACCGTTGCTCCGTCATCACATGTGAAGTGCTGGCTTAGTATGTACCAAGGAGCATGAAACACGGAAACATCGTGGAACGCGATCGAGGTCATGGCAACTCTAATCGATATGCCACCTCCCAATCCTCTCAACAATTCGTATGGTCCAATATATCGTGGGATCAACTTTCCACGTTTTCCTCAAATCTTAGTAACACGCCTTCCATGGGGAAATCCCCTGTGTACCATATCCCCTACCTCGAACTCCCAGTCCCTATACGGCGATTGTCCCATAACTTTTCTCGTTTGCTTTGCACTTTCGGGCCTATTCCTTATAACTTTGATCTTAATACAAGTCACTGACAATTTCCGACCTACTTCACTTTTCGCCTACCTCGGTCCCAACAGACCTGAGTTTGATACTTCACCATAGCAAGAGCCTCCTTTCATAAGCAGGCAGGCATACCAATACCGCCCGATAACCTGTTATTGTATGCTAATCTATCAGGTAGATGGGTGTCCCAACTCCTCTAAAACCCACCATAACACATGCCCTACATATCCTCTAAAGTTCGTATAGTCCCATAAGATTGGCCATCCACTGCGGATGAAAAGTGCCGATTGAAGCCGCAGCTTAGTGCCAAGGCATTCAGAACCGGGCCAAACCGTGAAGTGAACCATCTGTTCAACAATGAAACCGGCGTACTGCGCCTCCCAGCACTCTAACGTATAATTGGGGCCACAACTTATCCAACAATCACTATTCCCGATAGGTAGGAAATGGGCTGATTTCGCTGGCCTGCCTACAATCACCATATCATATCATGGCTACTCCAAGCAACGTGGAAGTCCTACCTTCCTCCACAAAAATCCATGATTCTCTCCTCCCATTTCCACCGAGGGATCTGAGTGACCGTAATAGCCCCCGGCCGGCCTCGATGTTCTAGCTTTCACCGCTGACATGTGAGACATCTGGAGACGAACTCGCAAATATCCCTCTTCATACCCTTCCACCGCAGTGTTTCTTAGTGGTATGATGTATCTTTCTTGTGTTTCCCGTGATGTATAGCATAAGCGAGTGGAACGGGCTTCCTCCATACCCTCTCTCCTCACATCACCTACATCCGGTACACACACAACCTTGTCCCATGACCACGCATCATCCTCTCTCAATGAAAAAATCCTCGCTGTCTCAAACTCTACTTCACCTCTCAACTTCAATTATACGTGTGGATCCCTAACTGGTCAACCCGTCTATCAATACAGACGTACATGAAATGTGTGGCTAACGCATTGACCAAGCTGCCTAGCCTCACACCTAAGGACCTCAATTTAAGGAGCGCGCCTAGGAAGATGCACGCATCTCGCGCGATATGGAACTCATGGGTCTCCTACTAAGAGCATCTCTACCAAGTTCGCCTTCCAGATGATATTATTCAATGGTACATTCATAATCCTTTGATCGGGCTCAATCCATCTCCCTCCGTCTCACGCTCAGCCTTCCTTCGTGTAAACAGACACTAAAGCTCTATGATCCGTAAAAACCTAGGGCACTCCATATAAGTAATGCCTCCATATCCGCAAAGGCAAATACTACGCACGCTAGCTCAAGCGTCGTAGGTAGGATACTGCTCATGCTTCTTCAATCGCTCTAGAAGCATATGCAATCACCTTGTCATTCCGCAGACACACAACTCCATTCTCTAGAGGCATCACAATACACTACAAAGCCATCCTGCCCTGATGGAAGTGTGGCATCGAGCTGAGGTCAATCTCCTTCGCTCATCAAAACCTCGACAAGTCTCCGAATTGAAAACGGTTCCTCTTTCCTCGTCAATCTAGTCAGCAGCGGCTATCTTCGAAAATCCTCAACGAATTTACGTGTAATACCTCCTCGCCAAACCTTAAAACTCCTTATCTCTCGTAACACTTGCAGGAGGTTTCCACCCTAATAGCTTCCAGGCAACCTCTCATGATCCACGCGAATCCTCCATAAACCGTGTGTCCCAAAAAAGCGCGATTAATCGCCGAGCCAAAACTGCTCTACTCTGAGTTTGGCATGGAAACCTGGATAAAACTCCCGCAAGAATGCTCAGCGTAACTATCCTCAAGTGTTCGCATGTTCTTCCTCCACTACCCGAATAGATCAATATATCACAATAAACACGTATAACAAACTCGATATAGCGGCGCCTTTAAAATCCGGTCACGGTAGGATCCATAAAAGCCGGGCCGGGGTATCTGTGAAGTCCAAAATGGCATGACTAGAAACTCAAAATGCCCGCACTCGTGTTCCGGCCGCCGCTTGGAAACATCCTTCAATATGAACTCTCAACCGATGATAGCCTGACCTCAAATCAACTTGAGAATACCTTAGCCCCCTGTAATCGATCAAAGAGATCATCATCCTCTGTAAGATAGAGGCACGACACAGACAGTTACTCCTTATTCAACTCTCTGTAATCAATACATAACCGCATGCTTCCGTCCTTTTTCTTCACAAATAAAATCGGTACTCCCCAAGGAGACGTGCTCGGTCTGACGAACCCCTTGTTGACCATTTCTTCCATCTACACCTTAAGTTCTTTCAATTTCCAGGCCATCCTATGTGGCTGCCTCCTCGAAATCGTCTCCACACCCCGGCCAACTTGATCCAAATCAATCTCTCTGTCGGGGTAAATTTAGTTAATTCATCCGGGAAACATATCCGGAATTTCACTACCTTAATGTCTTCCAATCTCATATCTTCATCTCTCACCAACTCGCATAGGCTAGATGTGGATATGACTCTCAAGCATCTCTCCCACCATCACATGCATACATCATACTCGAGGACAATATCTTCCTTACCCTACAAAAAGTAACCCTCGGTTCCCCGCCTACGTAATCCTAACTTCTTTCCCTAAGCAATCCATACGGTGGCATGTCACACAACCAAATTCATCCCTAAGATCACATCGAAGCCTCGATGTCCAACAATACCAAATCAGTCTCTAAACTCACGGGCAAGGCTCCTCAATAATCAATTACAACCCATGTATACTCTATCTCGCTATAAGTGACCCTATAGGAAAGGAGACTACCATACTACACCCCATGGTTGTATCTCCCATGTTCACTGCGGCACAAATTCTCGTAGGAAATAAACGAAGTCAGTAGCACTCGGATCTATCAAGACATAAGCATCCCTATCAAAAACTTGGATAGTACCTGTCATGACCTTTGGTGCTACATCTGCCTCCTGCTGGGTGACTGCAAACATCCTAGCTTGTGTTTGATGTCGTCCCATCAGCCTTCTATATAGATGTTCCAGTTTCCACCGTACCGTCCCGTGTCTAGTGGTAAATGCAATGGGGCCTCCCGCCTGTCCCTCTCTCCCGACTCCGACCCCGACTCCTACCAAGATCGAACCCGCTCTCGTCCCGTCCGTCCTACTCCCGACCCGACCGCAAACTATCTGTGGGCACTCTATGACGGCGTCCCGACCGGTTCGCACTTAGCTCATCACCGTTGCGCCCAATCACTACCATAATGGTTCTTCCCACACCGAGCACACTCGCTGACCTCGAGCCTACTGCCCGCGGCCTCACTCAACCCCTCGGGCTAGACCCGTGTCCCCGACCACCCTCGCCGCCAATCGGGTCCACCAGTCTTTCCTCCTCCTCTTGAACTACTTCTATCGGAACCCCCAACCCACGCCGACTCCACATCGGCCTGCCTCGATCAGCGTAGCCGGGATTTCAACCCCATGCTCCTCTCAACCTTAACTGCGGCCTTTACTACCCTCCGGTTGTACCGTGTGTGGGTCGCCTGGCTTACTATGGTCCCCTACCGACTAAGACCTACAACAAACCTCTGCCTCTCAAACTTCATCCCCGCGAGCAAATGGAACATGTCTAACGAGCCCGAAAACTCCTCTCATAATCCGTCACGGAGTATCCCCTCAAGCCTCCACTAAGAAGAACTCCTCACCCTTCTCGCATCTCCGTAGAATCGGCTGGAACAAACTTATCCAAACCCTTCTCCTTGAACTCCGCAGGCCCAGACACTCTCTAGGCATCTCCTCCGAACCATTCCTCCACCACTCTAATGCTCTCATCCCGTAGGAGAAAGGCGTAAAAGTGACCATCCGCTCATTTGTACACCCATCACCCGGTAGACCCGCCATTTCCTCTCTAACCATGACGAAGCCTTTCCGTGTCTCCCAATCCATCATAGTTCATGTCCCTAGCTTTCGCCCCCCTCTCATTGAAGCACGCCCCTGGCTGTCGTAATGCAAGCATAAAAGCCGAGCCATCCGGCTTCTAGCAGAATCAGCCCTCCCACTACCCTCAGAGGCTGGCGGCCCGCTTGTAGTGGCTCAAGGCATGTGGTCACTATGTATCGTGGGTGGAGGAACACGCTTGCACTCATCAACATGTTCCTGGGTGGTGGTACTAATGCCTCAGAGCCTCCCCGGGTGGCTGGTCGGCCCTCGACGACGCATTTCTTTCTCGTGAATTCAAAATTTAATGTGTCATGTAATGCATATATGATTTTAAACACATAAATAATTTATGCAATTTTAAAATAAAACATTAAACAATCATATGAAAATAAAATTTTCAAATCTTTATAACATTTTCAAACCTTGGCTCGATACCACGCTGAAGGATCCTGCTGCAACCCGATAACCTCATGAACCCAAGGGACCTCCCGCACTCCAATGGATATAGAAACCTTTTCCTCAAAACAATCATCACAAATAAAATCCAGGCGGAGCGAACCTCTTACAATCCTTTTACATAATCAGAAATAATGCGAAGTGAAGTGGTAAATTTTTCTTTCTTTTTTTTTCTTTTTCAAAATTTAAAGATTTTTCGTAAAATCGGCTCAGTTTACTCGTTTTTCTGATTCTCCCAAATTTACAAAACCCGAAAGCATTTTAAAAACACTTCTAAACTCGACTTTCAATTTCCATATATTAGGACTCCTCGCCCGACAACCCATCAAACACAATAGACATACATATACATTTATTTAATTCAAATCATCAAAACATTCAAACCTTCTTCTCTATTCCATGTAATATTTTTATCAAAAGATTGGGCTTGAGCCGGGCTTGCTTCTAATCGCCTACGTCATTCCGTCCACCGAGGATCAAAGCCCACGTATTCCTTTTCAAAATATATACATATATACATATATACATGACAAAATATCATTCAACATATACAATATGGTAGCACATATATACAATGCAAATGCGCATGTCGCTGCCTCCACGATGGCTCAACTAACTGCACAGGGGGATGCCCTACCGGCGCACTTGTCTCGGTTCCTGAAAATGGTTTTGAAACATACGAAAAAGAATGAGCTAAAGGAGCTCAATGAGTGTACATTTTTATTTAGATAACATTTTCAGTATATAGCAAAGTAATAAATACTTATACAATTAAAAATCAATTTATGCCTTAAACTTTCTTTCTTCTTTATTTCTTTCTTTCTCGATGGAACCTGTGGGATAAACACACGAACGTCGGCACCGACGGTGAGGATGCCTCATTCCCGCCATAACCACTAATGTACAAGGAGAAACTCACGCTTGTATAAGGTTCCGGGCCATAGCACTTTATCACGTAAGAATATTACTCTAAAACACCTATTTCCTCGCTAGTAACCTATAACTTCATTCTAAATCCTTACATCGCGTAAAGTACCGGCCGATATCAGTCATAAAAGCCTTAGTTAGGTAACCATCAGTAAAATCTTCTTCAAAATACATTTAAATCCCTTTAAACACTTTTGGCTTTATTATTTATACATTTATACCCTTTACACATTTTTAAAATTCCATAATGCCTTTAACACATGCATACATATATACTTTAATATAAATATATATATACAGTATATATATATATATATATATATATATATATATATATATATATATATATATATATATATATATATATATATTGGATGCAAGATAAAACATTTCATTAAACTTTCGGGGCTTTAATATTAAATCCATTCACTTTTAAAACTCAATTTTTCAAAATATCATTTTTACACTTACCGTTCACCGCTCAATCCCGCTGTTTCCTGCCTTGCTTGGGCCACACACTCAACGACACGGTGAACGTATTAATCGCCCTCGCGCGTATAGCGTAAACTTAACGTGCATTTCACACACGGAAGTCACTTTAGGTCACAACATTCATATAAATCAAATTAACAAATTACCCTTGATCACTAAAAAAACTTCACTCATTTTGGCCAACCTTTTCCAACAATACTTATAGACTTATGACCCAAAAATTTGTTCATAAACGGTTCAAAAATATGAAACTCCAGATCAGTCCTTTTTATATATCCAATGACATCTTTTTAAAATTTCAATTTAAAAATTCCTTCTCTAAGGCCCTCAACTACATAACACGTTACAAGATGTTTTTGATGCCAATTTGGTTAAATCTCACTGAATCACCCACTATTTTCCTTGATTTATGGGGTTCTAACCCATAAATTGGAAATTTTTCTTCACTCATTTGTGCTATGGTTCTAAGGTTTCTCTCCAATTGGAATCAACACCAATTGATCACCAAAAACTCAAGCAATGTATTACTACATTTAGATGACTCAATTTGGCAGAACAGAATCTGCACATAGCTCCACTTTGATAAATTTTATGGGCACTTTGGGGTTACAATTTGCTTGCACTTCCTTCCTATAACTTATTCCCCTAGAAGGCTATTTTACCCATAATTTTAAATCACTCAATTTGGATGAGTGAAACTCCACTTATGACCAAAACACTACAACCATACCCAAAACAAAGCAAAATCAGTGAGCTACATGAGCTCACCTTTCAGTCCGTATTTGGGAGCCTTAGAACTACAATTTTCTCTTAGTCCCTTCTATAAATTTGTATCCCTATCTCTTATGGTTCTTTACCAATTGGAATCAATTGATTTGGATGATTCTAACTTAATCTATAGCCAAACAAAAAATGTGGGTTTAAATTCTTGACAAAGATTCTTTAAAAACCCAACATTCTCTTTTTTTACACTATTCCATAATACCTCAAAACCACATGAAATCTAACTCAAACAACTCACAAATACTCTGAATTGGTGATTTGAAAATTCATAAACAAACCCCTAGGGTGAAAATCCAAGAATTCAACTCTATAATCTGCTGTAAAACCATAAAATTATGATGATTTCATGTTTAATTTCACCAATTGGGGTTTTCCCACATAACCTCAACAAATCTAGGGTTTGGGTGATTCTACCAAAACCTCAGAAAAGAAACAATTCTCCAAACCAAAACCTTTAGGGAACTAAAATACACTTGATTTAAAATAAAAACATACCTTTTCTCCTTCCTTCCTTCTTCCTCTCTTCCTCCTCTTCCTCTTCTTCTTTCTCTTCTTTTCTCCTTCTCCTCCCTCTCTCCTACGGGGTTGCCTTTAGAAATTTTGGAGACCAAAATGAATTGTTAAGTTTGTCTCATCTCCCTATTTAGTCTCAACTTTCCTTTAATTAACATTTGTCCCCATCTCTTTAATATTGCCAATCAACTTATGTTATTTCTACTTGCATCCTGGTCTCTCAAGATTTGCACACACAACTTTTGACATTTCTATTATGGCCTACTCCTACTTATTTTATGATTTTCATATCATTTATGGCAATTCACACGACCCTTCTTCTAGTATCACATTCCGTAGTTTACTAATTTTATCATTTCCCACTTCATCTCCAAATATTGTTAAACAGACACTTAGTGCTCATATGTGACATGTACTGTACATCCTCTCGGGACGGGGCGTTACAAGATCGTTGGACGACAAGTTCGAGACTGATGGTGTCCCTATAAAACGAAGTAAAGGGGCCAGGAGAAAACAACTCAATCGAGGCGTGTATAAAACACCGTCCTTAGGAATTTGATTCCCCTGATATACGCTTCGTATTCAGGACGAACTCGAAGGTGAACAACATAGATGAAGATAAATATTCCAAGTTGCAGAAGAAATGTAGGGAAAAACCGTATTTTGTAATATCAAGATCCTTTTGTATTTATAGGCAAAAATCGCTTGAATTAATTGCAAGATTCAATTTGAACGCTGGCTAAAATTAATGCAAACTTAATGGTTAGAATTTGATTACAAATAAACTCATAGAATTTATTGTTATTTTATGACTCACGAATTCCATTTCTTATGTGTCAAGTCATGTACTACAAGCTCACACATGGTTTTAGTACATAAACCCAATAAAGACTCGTCTTTTTTCCATGTGGGACAACACCTTTTTGAAAACTATTGTTTACTAACAATCCCCCATATTTTTTCAAAAAGAAGGTTGTATTCAACAAAAAATTTCTGTATTTAAAAACACTTTGTTCGAAATATGAAAGAAGGTGTAAGTGCCTTAAATTTGGTGTTCAATGAACTATGAACCAAACATAGATGAATAAGATTGACTTACAGTACAGAAGCTTATACTTCTATGAACTAGAGTACTCTTTGATCAAATTGGGGACCTTACTATTAGCACCAATATCACGATTATTTAGGTCATGCACGTGCTTGATTATTTCATGTAGTGCTCTAGAAATTTTGCCATAATATTTCATGGAGCTGTCCCACTCACACTTATATATAAGGATTTCATCATACACATTGCATTTATATGTACCACCCATAAGATAAGGAAATCATTAAGAATATTTATCCCTCTCAAATTATGCATTTCGAAGCAATTCATAACCACACCATAGGAATGGACAATTTTGTTGGTGCTAATAGGATTAACAAGTGACTTGTTATTACCCGTATGAACCTTCTTCATGGGATCTCTAATCACAAAGGTTGGGTTCCCATCACAGCTAATCTTATATTGGCTTAAGTCCCATTCCACTTGATGTTTCCAAAATTAATTTTCTTCTCAAAGGCTTAGTTAGAGGATCGGCCAAATTCACTTATGCCTTTACATAATCAATGGAAATACTCATCTTTTCAACAAATTTGCTCTACAACCTCATGTCTTAGATCAATATGTCCTGCTCTGATTAATACTTATTCTTTAATTGATATTGTCGCTTGGGTAATCACAACATAGACATCAAAGGTGTTGACTGATTCCCAAATATTAAAAATTCTTGATAGGAGTCTTCTTAACCACTACGTTTCTTTACTTGTAGATTCAAGAGCTATAAACCCTTACTCCATGGGTAGTAGCTATGAGGGTTTATTTAGATGATCAAACGAACAACACCACCTCCCAAAGTAAAGATAATATAACTACTTAGATTTTATCTCATTTATAGAGATCCATTAGCATTGATGTCCTTCATACACAGTAGAATCAATTATATAGGATACCATTATATTCATGGTACCCGCAGTATTTCATTAGTCTGAATAATGCACTCCAATGATCATTATTGGGATTATGTATATCTACTTAATCTACACACCGTATATGCTATGTCAGCCTTAGAAATTATCAAATGTACCAACCTCTAATAACTGTATACTCGGAACTTGATCCACATGATCGCCTTGATTTTTCATTAAATGGGTGTTAGAATCATAAGGGGTACTCTTAGGTTTGGAATCGAAATGTCCAAACCTCTTGAGTATTTTCTCAACATAATGTTCTCAGGATGTATTTATGCATTATCACCCATCCTCGTGATCTTCACAATCAAAATTACCTTAGGTCACCATGCATAGTCTCTCTCATGTCAGTCAAATTGTGAAGCTATAAATTCCCTTGGTACTATGTGTACCTTCACACCAGGCTAGTGCCAAAATACCATATCATCATAATTGTAGTAGAGGTGAGAAAATTTTCCATAAATGGAAAATGTGCTAAAAAAAAATTGGCATTTTTTATCTCAATAATACAGCCAGCATTCTAGAACATCACTCAAAACTAGAAATTTGGCGTTTTATCTATTACTGAATGTTCCAATAAAACATGCAATCAGAAGTCTTTAATCATATTTTCCTCTTTTTAGGATTATGTACCATAATCCTCGGCCGTATTAATCTCACACACTTTCAAATATTTAAGGTTACGTGCATGACCTTTCCATAACTCATAGGGTGTCTTACCAGTTTTCTTGTATGAAATTCTATTTTGTAGATGACATGTAGACAATATGGCTTCACCCTAAAGATTATTATTTCGAGAAAAAAACAAGTCTAATACCACGCTGCTTCAAGTCCAAAATAAGGAATAGAATGGGGTTTAGGTACTGAAAGGCTAAAATCAATTTCTCTCAGTAAAAATTCTAATGGGTGTGAAAGTATCCATGCCTCCACTAATAATAAGAAATCATTTTCAGGTAACACTACTCCCTTGGGTAAGTGGTTAATAAAATATATATCTAATGATTTCACCCACCACATCACTCCTTTCCTCTATTACCTTTTTCATTGATCATGCATGGCTTCTCATGATCATTCATGTTCACTAGCTTTCATTTTCACTACCTTTAAGCTCTGCTTTTGCCTATTATTCTTGTTCCTCATTGGCGCGGCAGAGGTTGAATTAAGCCCAGATTTTTACAATGAAACAGGCTCGAATTACCTTTCCAAGTTAAATATATAGATTTTAGTCCCCGCTTTCGTGGAGTGAAGTCCCACCGCCGCAGATAGGTCGCCGCTCTCGCTCGCAAACATATCATGCCGCCAAGTCGCATCCGGCGCCTTGCCATGGAATAAGGTGTGACTGACAGTATCGATTGGGGAGATAACGGCAAGGTCAGTCCCGAAAGCTGCGTGAGTTGTGCCGCTAAAGCTCAACCACGCTACCAATTGCGTCCATCAGATGCCCCAACCCAGGTTTTTTTTTTTTACCATCGTGAAGAAGTCGTACATGACATAATACCTTGTTGTGTGTGCGCCCAACCTGATGTGCCAGCCTTATCAATCGCATTAGCCCGGTCTCACGCATTGGCTTCTCGCAAATGCAGTCGCAACGTAGTGCCACACCACGCGATAAAGCGGTTTCTGCCACAAGAGAACTCCGCAGGTTGCGGACGCAGCGCCCATTTCATCGTCACAAAATGGCCATGTCGTGACATGGAAAACCATATCCAAGGCCAAACTCTGTCGCAACACAAAATACTTTGTCGCGACATAATTTCTCTTCGCCATGGCCAACTTTGTGGGGATGTGAGAGTACTCCGTCGCGACATAAAAACTCCAACCATACAAACTCGCAGAACATGTAAAATTACTTGTAGCGACCTAAATCCTCTCTTCACTCAGCCAACTCGCCGCAGAACGCTGAGTACTCACACAATGACATAAAAATCAGCCAAGGTCAAACTCTGTCATGACACAAAATAACTTTGTTGCAACCTAAATCTTCTTCACCTTGGCCAACTTTGTCACGACATAAAAATATTTTGTCGCGACATAGAAACTCTTGGTCTTGACCAAGCTCTGTCGTGACAGAAAAATACTTTGTCGCAACATAAAACCCGCCTGCGCCAAACCCGCCGTAACACCGCCTCTGTTAGACATCCGGTCACGGCATGGAAACCTCACGACATCGCCACGCACAGAAACAAGCAATCGTCAGCGACAAGGAAAACTATGTCGCGACTGCCAATTGCCTACAAACATAACCATAAGCACACATTGTCGTAGTGAACCCCCATTGCTTGGAACATAGACTAAGAACTCTATCACTACTGTGAACCTCTCGTCATGACCTAAAACTGTCTAAACCCTGGCACAGCCTTTTTATGGCATTTCCAAGACTCCGCTTCCCAAGACACTATAAGTTATTATAATGGCCTCAACATAATATAGGAACATAAAAATATGGGAAAAACCTTCAAACTATATTAAACAATTTAAAATGTGTCTTATTACAACTCTTCTCTTTTTACATATTAGAAAATCTGGATAATCATCTGCACTTTACAAAATGCAAATAAGCCATAATCTGCCTTCTTTGCCCTGCAAGGCCTCATATACGAGTTCCATCTCCCGGGTGTGCCCAAAGACCTAAAAATACTTCTCACGACGGTGAGCAATGCCTAGTAGAGGACTCCTCTTACAAGGGCTACTCCCACCTAAGCGCATGCAATGCCCCTGGTTTAACATTTATTTAAATGTTATTTAAAAACATATGCATTTATACATGAATGCTCATATGTCATGCGAACGTCCCGAGCCTCCTTACCGACTCCTCACATGTACACATCATGTATGAAAAACCTTCATTTCCAAAACAAAGATTTTTTTTTTTATATTTCAATCCTTTGGACCGTCTCTGAAAAATCGCTTTATTCAAAAGCCATGTGTCTTTTGTGGGTAACGAACTTTCTGGGGTTTCACCGCGGGCGTCGTACACCTTCCGACACTTTTGCAAACTTTCATCGTCGGATGCATATGTCTGACCAAGAATACAGGCCTTTCACCTAAGGGGTGTCATCCTTTCTGCTTCACCGACACATACTTCAACTGTGACTCTGTGGACGCCGTCCCTTTTAGAGCCCCACCATTTTAAACACCACAAACACAATGTTCTTTCGTGCCATGCACTCACACCTGCTTTCACGCGATGCCCTTCAGTATATGTAATGCGTAATGTCATTGCATGTTCTTTCATGTTACATGCATAATGAGAGCTACATGCAACATTTATGATCTATGGACAATCATACAACATACAATTTACATCCATAATACACCCATGTAAATACATCAATTTCAGCATATATTCACATGATTTTTCACACACTTGCATGTCATTCAATCAAGCAACAACACACAAAACTGGATCTTCATGTTCAAACCCAGAATAGTACACACAGTTCAGCATGTCAATCCATGCCCAGCACTGACACACTACAAAATCATCAAACTAAAGCCCGTATTTTCTAGCAATTTTAACCTGCTTCAAAACCGTAGTTCTAAGAATAGAGAGGACCGAGAAATTGGTCCGTATTTCACCAACAATTTGATCATAAACTATTTCTAAATCAGCTCCTAACTCGTTAGGCTACACTTTATGGCCATCGCACGTCCCTTAGACAAGGACTAACCGTAGGAAAGAACCCCTATCTCTTTGGGAGTTTTACGAACTTAGATCTTGTACCCAACAAGTCCCCGCTATGTGATAAACTTTGCCTCGTCCCAATGCACAGTTTTTGATCGTCGCGACCTGAGATCTGGAAGGAAGTGTCGCGATCACTCCGCTCTCCTTCGTTCTTTTCTCCCTTTCCTTTTTCCTTTTCTTCCCCATGTTCCTTCATTTGTTCTTATCCACTACTTGATCTTTCTTTAGGGGTGTGACACATTGCTCCCATGTGTTCCCTTTTGTTTTGCCTTTTGGTGACAAGTGTCATCTATGACACCTAACCCACTCATCATCTTTCATCCACTTCTACTTTATCTTTTCAAGATCACACATGAGTCCTACCATGTGGTAGCTTTTCTACATGTTCCTATTTAATCATGATATGTGGCGTCGTGTCACGTTGTCATGCAATTTAATCTGCCTCAATCTTGAATTATGAAATTTCGACGCCTTAAAATTCGACCAATTGGTCGTGGTAACTAAACCCATGAGAGACTCCAATTTATCGGGTGAGGTCCGTGTCGTTATCCGAGATCTAGCAAAATTCCCAGGCTTGTAGCCTGCACTGTAACGATAATCTATCGTTACACTTTACCCGAGTCCTCACATCCATGGTCAAATTCTTAAGATTGTTGAAGATGCAGCCTGTAGAAGGTCGGAACAAGACGAAGACAACAACAAAGAAATCTGAGGAACAGTGAAGCGGAAGATCGCCGACAAAGAACTTCGAGATCGCATGGTGTCCTTGTAAAATGAGCAGCACTGAGAAAAACAAACCCAATTGTGCATGTAAAACACTGTCCTTATGAATTTGATTCCCCATGATACAATGTAGCTCTTCGCAGCCCGCGATGAACTCTAGAGCAAGAAACAAAATATATAGATGGAAGATATGTTCCAAGTCAAGTGTATTGAGCGTGTGGAAACCCGTATTTTGCAACATCGTGGACTGTCATATTTATACGCGAAAATTGGTTTAATGTTAATTTAGAATTACTTGAAACGTTACGAATTTAATGCAAACTTAATTGTAAGAATTAATTCAAAACGTTACAAATTAAATGTAAACTTAACCTGCTAGAATTTGAATTCAAAGCCAAACTGGTTAGAATTTATCTGTGATTTTACGCCCCGGCCCATTGCAGGCGTGTGAGGGCTCCCCCTCTTCTCAAGTCATAAAAACCCCATAATAGAATTCTTAGTATATAAACCCAATAAAGACTTGTCTTTTTTCCATGCTGGACAACACCTTTAAAACTATTAAGCTTATCAACACATATCATATACCTGTGATCAATAAAATGTAAAAGTGAAAAACAATACCGTGAAGGAACATGACTGAAGTCGTGGACGGATTTTTTTTTATATGATGAGAAATGATGATAGTAACTTTTTCATGATTAATGGTTCATCATATGTGTTTCAAGAAGAGAGCTTCAAGCCATAAGAAGAGAAGCGACGAGCGTAGTTAATGTATCTCCAAATCAATGGAAGAATGAAGAAACAATTGTGTTCTTTCAAGAAGCACTTCTCTTGCTGTTGTTTTGTTTGATGTTGTGACGCCCTAAACCCTGGGTCCGCGCTGACAACCCTCACACCCATTTAAGACTCGATGCTCTGCAACTCGACACCACACCACCGTGTTCCCTTTTTCTGTGGGACCCACATTTAATGAAAATCGCACGTAGTCTCCTTGCACGGAGAGCTCACCCAAAATAATACATACCTATATAAAAATCTTTCAACATGTCCAATATAATACAATGATCTCTATATTTGTCCACTATGAGTGAAAGTGCCCAACTCGAGAGCCCACTCCCATCCACACTCATACAATACATACAGAAACTAATTACCATAGTCAAGAGTTTCACTACAACACTCTACAAATATTACAAATTAGGAAAAGGTTGTTCTAAAGCATTTTTTACAATTCTTTTTACACTTAAATACAAGCTAGAACTAGTTTGTTCCAAGCTTTACAAAAATTAATTATAAGCCACAACTCGATTCTCTTCATAACTACGTACCAAGGCACTGCCTCCTCGCACACTCTCACTGAATAGGGTGTCCCACGACGAGGTGAGCAATGCCCAAGAGAAAATAATTTTACAAGGGCTACTCCCCACTTAGCACATGTGCAATGCACATTTCTCACACACATTCAAGTAAAAACATACACATTCCTACCAAATGTCTATGTCGCCATGGATGAGAATGCAGTACTCACCCCGGTCCTAAGTCCTGAGTCCTCACTCAACTCTCTCACATGTGAGAGAAATGTTGTAGTGAAAACGGTCATTTATATTCCATCAACATTTCAGTTGTAAAACAAAAGCTTTTTGTTTATAACCAAAATCCATTGACAATCTCATATCAACTTCATGTTTTTACCGTTCCATGTGTTTTTGTTTTTAAACTCATCGACATCCTCCGATAAACCTCTCTTTGCCTTCAAAGCCATTACAATCTTTGACAATAACTTTATTCAAAAGTATCAGACAATTCCGGAGCAAAACAATCCTATTCAAAAGCATCGGGATGTTTCGATAACAAATTTATTCAAAACATCAGATACTCCGATAAACTGACAGAACAAAAGCATCGACGCCTCCGGAGCAAAACTTATTCAAAGCCACGGACAATCTTCGATAAACAACTTTGTATTCAAAAGCATCGGACAACAAGCCTCAAACAACTTTAATCAAAAGCATTGGGACAAGCCTCTATAAAACGCTTTATTCAGTTGCCATCGATAATCCTCCGATAAATACTTTTATTCAAAACATTGGACAATTTTCGATATAATGGCGTTTTTAAGAGTTCAAAAGCATTTGACGCCTCAATAAACCACTTTAAATCAAAAGCATTGATGCTTCGATAAACTGCTTAAATCAAAAGTAATATCAATCTCCGATACAACTATTTTATTCAAAGGCATGAAATGCACTCGTGAGACTCTTGTCGATCGTAGTCCAAAGTACCAGCTCACACCACCCACTTACCAAGAATGATGAATGGATTAATATGACCATGCACACCCACCCATTTAATGCGATGTCCCCGTGCATATGAAACGTAATTGCTATTCCATGTATATATATGATGAGGCTATATGGACATTTTAAACCATGATATTACACATACATCATTTGACAATCCTGTCTATTAACATACAATTTCCAAATAACTAGACACAACATACGTCAACATATTATATTACTATTATTATATTGACATCTACAAGTCGTATCACTCAATCAAGAATGACTTACATTATACTCTGCTTAATCAGGACACCAATAAATAGCCTATTACAACCAAGCCATGCAATGGCCTTGTTCATACACAAACACATCACAAGCTAAACCATTAGAATACACATAATTTGACTTCCACAATAATTTCTGTAAACCAAGATATCACTCAATCCAAGTGATGATATACTACAATCAGGCACTAATTGTGACAAAACCACACAAATCATTAAAACGTACCCTTGCTTCCAGGTAGTCTCGAAAACCACCATAACTCTAAGTTATAGAGGTCCCGATTTGGGCATTCAAAATCCTAACATCACCCCTCTGATAGAGCTACAATTCCTCTTTGGAAGGATACTAACCTGCCCTCACTTTTTCCCAACCAAAATACCCCACAGTCCAAAAATCTGACAATAGGTTCGCCAAATGTATATAAATCATATGGCACACCTTAAAACTAATTACACCGGGTTGTAGATGTCAATTTGATGATTCAAAGCCCAACATTAAGTTCTAAAATAAGGCTAAGCTGAAGGATACTAGTCCAAATTCCTCCAATTTCTAACCGAAATCAACCCCAAAACCGACATCATATATCAAAATAGGCACCATTCCCATAACCAAGCCACTCCGCCAATAACCCTGGGAAAAGGGGGCCAAACAGTTCTTAAGCATTGCAAAACTCAACCAAACAACCCCCTAGAATGGAAAATAAACCAAAGTAGGAAGGATCCCTCACCTCTGGAGCAGAAGAAACCCAGAAGTCTCATGATACTCTAAACCTCGAAACCTTGATTTCCCCCGAACCCTGCTTCGAACTCACGAAATCCCCGTGTTTTTGGTACCCACACGTAGCCTCATCGTAGTAGATGAGCTGCTCTGTCCGAAATTCGACCGAGCAGAACTCCGTGACTAAAAGAGAAGTTTTTATTTTTATTTTTATTTTTCTTCTCTCCCCAACTCATTACCAAAATTCGTATAAATAGAGAGATCCTCCCCAAATGAGATTCTCTTTGGTTTTTTCATTTTATACTTTGGTTACTGCAGACACGATAATCGTTGAATCCTACTCTAAATCCCATGTTTTTGGTACCCACACGTAGCCATCATCGAGTAGATGAACTTTGCATTCTGGGCCGATGAATTTCACCTACCAACTCGTGGATTGTAAAGAAGTTTTATTTATTTCAGTATTTTTTCTCCTCTCTAACTCTCTACGCTCAAATTCAGAAAATGGGAGATCCTCCCCCAAATGAGAGATTCTTGGTTTTTTCCATTTCATACTTTACTTGGCACACGTCGCCACGTGTCCTCCTCCCCTTGCTCTGTGTCTCGTTTTTGTTCCTCGAACAATTTGAGCTCCTCACATTCAAGTTCAAATTTATTCATACGAACTTTCTTTAAATTATTACCTGTTCCAAGATTTTCGTTTAAATTATAGTTTTTTAACAAGTCCATCACACCCATCACCTCAAAAATGTAGAAAATTTCACTATCTCGTAATTCAATGAAATGTTGGTAACTAGATTTAATGACCCGGATCCAACGGTGAAGTCCGCCATCATTCAGAGATTCAGGAAAAAATTTAGGCTTCCCAACAATTTCCCCGCAATTTAATTGTTTTGCTATTTTTTAAAATTCTACTTTCAGGTTTTGCATATGATATTGCTATAATGTGTTTTAAATTTATGCTAAAATCAACATACTTTGGAATGTAGAAATTTTCTTACATATAATTTTATTCTTAAATATTTAGTTAAGATATTATTTATGAGATAAACATATATATATCTTAAGGAAATTTGATCTTGGAAACAAAAATAAATAAAATATATTGAAAAAATTATTAAATTATTTTATTCATTATAAAAATAAAGAATTAAATATTTTACATCTTCGTTTCTTAGGAATTTGATTCCCTAGATACAAAACAACAAATTTCTAGTTCAGATTTAACTCGAGTAGGTTGTTATGATAAAGATAGATATTCAAGTTGTAGGAGAAAGGTAGGAAAAATCATTGTATTTTTGTAAGTCATCCGAGATCTAGAAAATTTTGTGATTCTCAACCATTTCGCAATTTTACTGTTGCTATTTTCGAAAATTCTAATTTTTCTCTCGGGTTTTATAGATGATATTGCTATAATGTGTGAATTTATCCAAAATCAACATACTTTGAATGTAGAAATTTTCTTACATATAATTTTATTCTTAAATATCATTTAGTGAAGATATTATTTATAAGATAAGCATATATATACATAATAAATGTTTGATTCTTGAAACAAAATATATTGAAAAATTATTAAATTAATTGTTTATTATAAAAATGTATCAAATATTTTGCACGTTTTAGGATTTTGATTCCCAGATACAACAACGTTTCTTAGAGGTAGGACGAACTCTAGAGTAGGGAACATCATAGATGAAGATATTCCAAGTCATGCAGTAAAGGTGGAAAAACTCGTATTTTGAAAATACGACCCATTTGTATTTATAGAAATTGGTTTGAATTAATTCAACGTAACGAATCAAGACACTTGAAACGTTAGCTTAATTAATGCAGTTCCACTAGCAATTAATTCAACATAAATTAAATGCAAAACTTAATGCAGTTAGAATTTGAATTGGCAATAGTCCATTGTGAATTTATCAAGCATTTTAAGGACTGACCCATTTCTTGTGCGCGCGAAGGCTCCCCTCTTCTCAAGTCATGTACAAGCCCATAATAGGTTTTGAACAAAAACCTAATAAAGACTCATTCTTTTTTTCATGTGGGAGTCAAATAATCTTTTTTGAAACCATTGTTTACCAACACATATCATATGTACTTCTGTGATCAATAAATGTGATATGAAAAATAATATCTGCTAAGGAAACATGGACTGAAGTAGAGATCGGATTTTTTTATACAGATGATGAATCCAATGATACAACATAATTTTTTTCATAATTACTGGTTCATTCAATATGTAAAAGTTTCAAGAAGAGAGCTTCAAGCCATAACAGTAGTGAAGTTTCAGAGTATTAATGCATTCGAATCAATGAAGAATGAATAAACACCGTGTTCTTTCAAGTGAAACACTCCTATTTAAGTTAAGTTTTGTTTAATGTGAGATGTTATCGGTGTTAGTAATTTTTATGTTAAAATCAACATACTTTGGAATGTAGAAATTCTCTACATATAATTTTATTCTTGAAATATTTAGTGATACCTTGTTTTGGAAGATATTATTTTATGAGATAAGTATATATATCTTAAGAATATTGATTCTTGAAAAACCTATTAAAAATAAATAAAAATATATTTAGCAAAATAGAGTTTTAAATTATTATTTTTTGTCTATTATAAAAATAAAGAATTAAAATATTTTGCAATATTACTTTTTATAGGTAGTTGGTTTTTTTGTGCTTATATATAAAAATAAATAAAAATTCTAAACAAGATGTCAAGTTGGTAACACTAGTATATTGCAAATTTAACCATGTCGATCTCTTTGTTAATCAAATACCGATATATGGTTAATTGAAAATTTGGTTAACCATGTTGATGGTTAGGTTTTTAAATTATATAAATAACAAACCGAAAACCGATGATTGATTTATTTTTAGCCACATGGTTAGATTAACCGAACCATACCCACTCCTACTTTTAAGAGCATTTAAGAGTACTTGACACTAATCTTTTATCTTTTATAATCTAATTATACAAGTCTTAAGGTGGTGATTTAAGTATCTTAGGTCTTTGATTTGATTTGATTTAATTCATGGTGTCGTCTATCTTTCTCTCATAGGTGCTTAATAACCGCCATTCTCGTTTTATGTCAACTTCCTTTTTATCGGAAATTTGAGAATAAAATTTGTCTATGTGCCCCATAATATCACAAATAAAACAAAAAACACGTTAAGCCTTTCATATTTAAAATTTAAAATCGAGGACAGTCCAATTCCCATCCACTTGTCTAATCTTTTTCTATCACTTTAATGGAAGTCTAACATCGATCCCTTCACCCCGGTTCTCATAATATAGAGGCTCCTTATGGATAAAAACTCATAAAACAAAAACTCTAAAAACAAATCTCGATATCATCATTTAGAGAGAAAAACCACTCTCACGAAGAGAGACAAACTTTTTAGGCCTTGATAAGGAAAATTTTCTTAATATTACATTATAATGGATTCTTTTAAGTTTTTTATAGTTCTAATAAAAGATAATTGATATTTTTTTAAAATTTTGTGTTTTGTGTTCTTCCATTTTTGCCTTTAATATCACATCAATGCTCTTTCGAAATTTGAAAAAACCAAACGAAACCTTAATCGTAAAATCAAAATGTATGTTTCTTTTTCCTTTTATTTTGAAGTAATGGCAAAACTAAATATATAAGAAATATGAGGCCCATGGCCTAAAGAAAAATAAGTCCCCAAAACAAATATAAAAAACCCTAACCCTAACCCTAACCCTAACCCATAACAGAAGAGATAAAGCAGCAGAAGGGATCTGAAGAAGCAGAAAATGGAAGTTCTTTGCTCACACAGATGAAGCCGTCACATGTTGGACATGAAGGAGATACTAGAGAGCGAGGAGTGGAACGTGAAAGGTCCAGTGAGGTCGCCGCCGGTGAAAAGATTCATCAAATTTGAGGAGGCCAATTTGCCGATAGCCATGGGCTGCTTTAAGCTCGGGAGAACACTCGTATTATTGCTCAGGGAGAACTCTCACATGATCTGCACTCAAGTGGGAGTACATGCGTGGGATGTTCAGGTTTGGGAAGCGCTTGATACGATGTAATGATGTTGGACCTCCGTGACCCTGACCCTCATTCAAAACCCATTTGTGTGGGTAAATTGAAGGGTCCAAAAATTCTCCCAATAATTTTCGAATTCAAGTCCAAAATATATATATTCTTCATAACATGCTTGATCTTCACACAATTTTGAAGTTGATCCGGTAACCAGGAAGCCGCCTTCTCTCCCACCTCTCCCATCAAAATTCTGGCACTATAAGAGGCTACGCCCTTCACCGAAAGGGGAATTGTTCTGTCTTCGGTGGACCTAATATGAAAGGTATTTTTCGACGCTGATGACCAGATTCGGGAGTTTCAAAGTTTTCATCAAAATCAAATGGATCCTATTCTAGTGATTTCGAGGATTTAAATAGGTTGCATGGGGTGTTGGCTCCCGGATACAACGATCGCTTATCTCAAGTATATGTTGGTGATGGAACTTTAACGGTTAATCTACTTGAACTTGCTTCGAGCCTATCACCTGTATGTTATAGGGCTCTTAATGTCAATACCACATCGAGTCCGATATGAGTCTTATTGTTGACTTAGAGCGTGGTCTGTGTCCGGACCTAGATATACATGTGCATTGGTGCCTTGTATTGACTATAGGAAAAGCAAAATGAGAATTATTATTGATGTGCTTAGGGTAGACAAGAATGCATCTTATTCATCCAAGAGACTAAACTTGAAGGCCCCCTTCTACGGGTTCCGTGAGAAGAATCGGTCTCTGGGCTACTTCGCTTAAGAAACAAGTATATGAATTTAATTTTCATAAACTTCGAGGCCTAAAAATTCTTCCTTTCGTGACACAGGCCTTTATGTGAGTTTTCCCTTCCAATCTCTCTCTCTCTCTCTCTCTCTCTCTCTCTCTCTCCTTCTCAAAATGTTATTTATTTTTCTTTTTGTAAGATTTTATGGTTGTGATGCATATTCCATTACTTTTTGAAAGTCAGGACTTTGATTTATGCTTATTCCATTGGTATGTTGTAGTTAAAGCCTCCTCTTGGGTGGGGTATAAAATTCATGAACACGAAGTGTAAGTTTAGCCAAAGACATATAAAAATGTTTAACCCAATGTTGTAGTTAAAGCCTCCTCTTGGGTGGGGTATAAAATTTATGAACACGAAGTGTAAGTTTAGCCAAAGACATATAAAAATGTTTAACCCAAAAGTGGTGTCTTTAACCTCCTTCATAACAACATATTCTTTGGTTAGATAATTTTCCTTGAATGACTAAAGAATTCTTAACCCTTATTCAATTCCTAATCATTGAAAAGATTTATAGAGTAAGAGAACAACCCCCTCCTCCCCTTCGAAGACTCCACATATCTCTGCCACCGTGAGCCTCCTTTTCTTTATTTGTTGTTGGGAAAGCAAACAAAGAGGGAAAAATCTTACAATAAAGGTTCCTTCCACACACCGAATGCCCTTCCCAAAAGCGCGACACACCTCCTTCCAGCTATCTTCCTTTCTTGAATGATAGAAAAATACTATGAACTCCTCCTCCCATTCCCAATCTTGAAAGATCTAGAGAAATGAGGGAACTATCCCTCCCCACAAGACTCCTCCCCCCCCCAATTCCTCCTAAATATCTACCACTGCAACCTCCTATTTATTGTTAGAGCAACCAAAAGGGAAAAACCATAGAGATAAGCGCTCCTCCTTGCACTAGATGTTCTTCCCAAAGACGCACTCTCCTTTTCTCAATCGGGTGGGGCGCTAATGTAGAAGAATAGTTTTTTGCACCTTCCTTGTGTGATGTGTTTTTGTTAAGGGGTGCGGCATTTTCCTTTGTACCAGATGTCGCTATTTTAGCATCTTACCATTAAAAAAAAAAAATCACACCTTCCTTCCATTCCCTACTAAGCCCCCATTGACAGAGCTCAAAGCTTCCATCCAATCACGAAGAGATAAGGGAAAAGATGAACCACCTGCCTCAAACCTCTAGAGTTTTGAGCGAAACCAAAAGGGGATTCATCCAACTTACCAGAGAAATAGACCAATTGATCCAACTTACCCACTTGCTTCCAAAACCTATCTTAGTCAGCTCTATTCAACAAAAATCTCGCCTAGTGGTCATGCTCTAGTATCAAGATTACAATATCTAACTTGCATAAACGGCTTAAGCAAGTACCACGTCTCTTCCCGAGAGCCGGAGAAGTTTCAACAATTACCATGCCCTCCTCGACTAAGGGAGGAGACGGGTTTGCTTTCAAGCCAAATCACTGAGATCGAGGTGCATCTAAGCAAGAAATGGATCAGCACATTCGGGAGAGTAGAAAAGGGATCACTGGGTGGATCAAATTCGGGAGGCGCATTAATTCGTTTGTCGGGACGGGTTTAGAAGATTGTAGGGCGACCAGGATTCAAGTCAGGGAAATGTGTGGGAAGAGGACGGAAGGCGTTACAAAATGAAAGTGTGGCTCTAACCAACGGTGTTCATCCGATGCTCTAAGGGACTATGGGGGTGTGCTAACCCGTAGTGTTCCCATAAGGAAACGGCATAGTCGGGGGTTGGAGGATTTTGGCCAAAATCATGGCCGCCATTGGGGTAAGATCCAAAGGAAGAAACCAAAGGGAAGAAAAGGCCGAGGAAGACGCAAAGGGAGGAAAAGCAGAGAACTCATGGCTGTTCACCCAGACTGAAGCCGATTCTCAACCCCCTAGCAGAGGTTAGTAAGTCTGAAAAGATACTTGGTGGAAAAATTGCCTATGTCAAAGTCGGGGAAGAAGAGGTGCAGGAAAGGTCAAATTAGCCAGATGCCCTCCTGGTCAGCGTAAGGCCTGTGACCCGTCAGTCCGGGGTCGAGGTCAAGAAGATGGGGCGAGGATGCAAAGTGGAACATCAAAATTCCTCTCACGTAGTCAACTTGGGAAGAGGTACCTATGGCTATTTGAGTTTGGCAAGAAGGTGGAAGAGGTAGATCGAGTGTTCATGTTTGGGAAGAGGCGTTTTGGGACCAACCTGGTTCACCTAAGAACGTGGGGAGAAGACTTGGGATGTAGTAGCCAGGGATTTTCAGAGGAGAAAGCTTGGGTGAGAGTAGTGGGACTCCCAGTGCATCTGTGGAGTAGGACAGTAATGGAGAAAATCGGAGAAGCTTGTATGATTCCTAGCGCTGATCTAAGAGACCGATAAGCTCTGGCAAAGGCGGGCGAGATCCCGGGTAAGGTTGAAGAAGACCACTCGAACACGCTGAGGCGCTAGGTGGAGTAAGGTACCGATACACAGGGAGTCTCCACAATATACGATGCCCGAGTCCGTATCAAGAGAAAAACCCTAGCCTTGCCAGGAGCACGAGGGCATGCCTCACGAGCTCGGGAGAAACGGAGGGTGCGATTTACGAGGTCAGCAGTAAGGAGATGCAAGGGAGGCACCCGGCTCACAAATCGCTTCAAACGTACTGGTCAGCTTATTATCGGGGGTGTCGCTGGGCCAAGCTCCGGGTCGTAGTGTCTGGCCGTAAGATTCTGATCAGAGGCCGGGCGTATGGGCGGGCGGGCTGCCTAGCACACCAGCCTCCCGGTCGGGCGACGCCCAATATTTTAGGCCTAATGGTGGTTTGGGCTTCCATAGGAAAAATAAGGTGGGCTTTAAATCTAGCCCAGGTTCTAAGGCCATATTTCAAAACGTATAGCCCCCGCTAATCCCCAAACTCCTAAGCCCTATCTTCTTTCCTTCCAATGCCGAGGATAAGCGTGGGATCAACACCGACGTCGAAAATCAGGGAGAGGTAGCAGCAGAAAAGAATCAATCCCAAGTACAGGTGGAATCCTAGAGAATAGAGGCTCCAGTGGCCGACCCGGTTTTATTTAATGTGTTTGAGATGTGTTAATGTTTCATTGTTAATTCCTTCTTTTTTTCGCCTGAATCCCTTCTTCTTCAAGGGTTCTTCAGTCTCAGTTTCACATGTTCTAGGAGAGGAGGCGAGGGTACCGCAATGGAGATTGTGAACTAAATGAAGGAAGGCTGAAGTAGTCAAGAAGGTATGATGGTGGAGTAATGGCAAGAGTGAGGCATCGTTGAGGCGACCCTTGTCGCAGAAGGGTATGAAAACTCGGGAGGAGGAAGTATGTCAAGGGGGCCAATGAATTCTTGGGCTTTGCGACCGAGGGTTTTGAGACTGCATTGTTGATCTCTTTGCGGCAAATGGTGAAAACCTGCATCAGCGACATCAAGACCGACGCACGGCCGGTCTCAGGTGTGAACGTGGAACTACAGTGCACAGTGCACGATAACCACGGGGCGTAGAAGTCGGGTGCGTACCAGATGGGGAATTTCTTGTTGCTAGGATGAAGACTGCACCATCGTGGAATGAGAGGGGCGAATAATCCAGAGAAGAGAAAAGTGATCAAGCAGTTTATCAGAGATCAACGGGTGGACTTGGTGTGCCTTGCAGGAAACAAAAGTTCAAAATATGAACCTTCAGATGGCTCAAGCCTAAAGTGGAGATTTTCGTGAGTGGGTTGCGGTTGATGCTTCAACCGCCTGAGGCATCCCCGCTGATATGGGATAAAAGAATTTTGGAGGTCAACGAGACTGTGTGGGAGTTTTACTGCTTCCTGTTCATTCCGAAATGTGGAGGATGGATTCCAATGATTCACAGTGGGTTTATGGTCCCGTACGCCTACAATTTAAAGGAAGAGATGTGGAGGAGTTAGGTCAGAGAGGTCTATGGGCCAATTCATGGTGTGCGTTGGGGAGATTTTAATGTTTCCATCTCACCCAATGATAGCAAATGGGGTGGTAGATTTACTCAAAGCATGCAAATGCTTCGTCTCGACGACTTAGCGAGATCATGACATGGGGCTTTACGTGGAGTGGGGGCACCAATGGCCAAACAATGTCTAGGATTGACAGGTTCCTAGTCTCGGGGGACTGGGAAAGTTATTTCAGTAGAATCACCCAATGCACCCTCCCTAGACCAGTTTCGGACCACTTCCCTATCCTCTGCATGGAGTGAGGTATAAGATCGTAGACCTCCCTTCCGTTTTTGAAAATATGGTGGATGAAAGCTGAGGGTTTTGTGTTATCTCCTTAAAGGGTGGTGGTGGGCTTAGTTTCAAAGGTTCCGCAAGTTTCATACCGGGCCGAAAAGCCGAAAGGCTTCTAAAAGGCAAGCTGTGTGCGGAATAAGGAGGTTTTGGGCACGTGGTACTAGGCTGGCTGGAAGCCCCCAAGGAGTGGGATGTTGGGATAATGTGGAAAAGGATAGGGAGTTGTCTTTAGAAGAAACTGAGGAGAGAACTAAAGCTAAGGATGACTACAAAAGATGGTCTTTGATAGAGGAGGCCTCTTGGAGACAAAAGTCAAGAGAGCTTTGGCTTAAAGAGGGAGACAGAAACACTGGCTTTTTCCATAAAATGGCAAACTCGCATAGAAGGAGGAACGCAATAAACAAAATCAGCCACGATAGGTGGCTCACTGAAGATTTTGCCATTCTGAAGGGGATTGTTGATGAGTTTAAAGACCAACCGTCTAACTGTGGGCTCAAGGCCCCGCTTCCTAAGTATTTCTTTGAGGAGCTAGGAACAGGATGCCGACAAATGAAGTCGCTTCGAGGAGGAAGTCTTTATGGAAGCTATTGTTGGTCTCACGGTGAAAGGTCTCAGGCCGGACGGTTTCCCGATCGCTGTCCTTTGTCGGGAGTTTGTCAAAGGCATATGGAGTTCTTTAAGGAATTCATGAGAAGAAGAAATTGGTAAGGTTAAATGCTACCTTCCTAGTGTTGACTTCAAAAAGGAAATGTTGAGGGATGTAAAAGATTACAGCCCATTAGTTTGCTAGGAAGCTATAGCAAGATCCTCGCTGCTGCGTCATAACGTCGAAGTATGTTGAACAAAGTGATTCTCCATCCTAAAAACGCCTTGTCGGCAAGGCAAATCCTAGATGCTGCTTTAATCGCGAATGAGGTTGTGTGGGATTCCATGTTGAGAAGGAACGATGGAGTGGTTTGTAAGCTAGACATTGAAAAGGCTTATGATCATGTAAATAGGAGTTTAGATTGAAGTCATGAGAAGAATGGGGTTTCGTCAGAGATGGATATCTGATCTCGTATGTCTACTGCCTCTACTCAATCCTTATCAATGGAGTTTCGAGGCTTTTCCGAAGTTCTGTGGGATCAAGCAGGACCCCATCCCCGTATCTCTTTGCTCGGGAACGGATATCTTAAGAGATTGGTAAACAAGGCACGTGGAAGGGAATTTCGTCTGTTGTAAAATTGGGGTGCAGAGGAGTGGCTGGAGGAAAAGTCACACCCTCTATGCATGATACCCTTTTGTTACAAGATAATCCTCAATTCAACCGGTCTCGTTTCGAGATGGATTTGATGTGGTTTGAGGCCCTATCGTTGAAAATCAACTCTGAGTAAAGTTTAGATTTTCCCTACATCTGATATGGAGAATATTGAGGTGCCGACAAATGGAGCTTGTTAGGTTGCAGTTTCACCGCCTACTACGTATTTGTCTCCCGGGGGCTACGTACAAGTCACATGTGGGATACCATCGAGGAAAGGTCTCGTAAGGAGATCAGCCGCTGGAAGCTACGCCAATATATCTCCAAAGGGGGAAGAGTTACACTAATCGGCACTCACCTAATCTCCCTATCTATTTTATGTCGCCTTCCCGATCCCGAAGTCTCACAGGTAAAAGGCTAGAAAATCCGTAGGGACTTCTATGCAGTGGGGAACTCCTGAAAGAAGCCTCATTTGGTGAGTCAGCCACTTCGCATGTACATATAAAAGTTGGAGGCTTGGGGGTCGAGAGGTTTCATAATCTAAACAAAGCCTGTTGTAGTGAGTTGTGGCGTTAAAAGAACCGAAAGGAATGCCCTACAGGAAGACTATTAGGAGCAAATTTGGGAATCGCAGGGGTTGTGTTCCGGCTAGGGAACGCTTGGGATTGTGTTTGAAAGAAATTAGAAAGTGGCTTGATGTTGATTCTGCAATGCAAAATTGTGGGTTGGTACGGTAGCGCACCGCTTGAAAGATGCTGGGGAGAGGCAGGTATTAACGCCTTCGACGCTATCAGGCTTGCGCCCGTAGATGGTTAGGTTGATTAGGGAGATTTGGGATGGTTCGAATGATGGTGGCTGGTCCCCTCGTTTTAGCAGACAATTCAATGATTGGGAATTGAGGGAGGTTTTGAATTTTATGAAAATGATCCATCCCTGGAGAGTGGTCGCAAATGTGGAAGATAAGGTTTTAAAAGCGGGTATCACTGGGCCATGGTCTGAAGCTCAGATGAGATTTTAAATCGCACCGGGGCCGAGACAACACCTTTCCCTCGCCTTACGCTTGGGAACACTATGGTACCCTTAAAGGTGGTTTTTTTTGCTCAAGGCCTCGGGGTAAGTGATGACTCCTGGGCTAACTCAAGAAGAGAGGAAGATCCTTAGCCAATAGATGCTACCTTGCAAGTGAAGAGGAGAGAAACCCTAAACCATCTTCAGTTCACCTGCTCAAGGCCGTAATGCTGTGGGAACTTATTTGGCTATAGTGGGGTTTGGATGGGTCTTTCCCTTTCTCGCGTTGTGTCCTTCTAGCTTACAAGGAAACAAAGCGGGTAAGAAGCGCAAGAAGTTTGGAGGGCCTGCGCCGTGCCTCTTCTCTCGCAGCATAAGTAGAGAAATAGAGTGGTCTTCGATAATGAGACCTTCCTTCTTATGTATGTATTAGTTAATTCTTTCATTTGTGTTCTTTGCCTCAAATAACGTGTATGTTCACAGTGGGTTGTAGAGATTATATTTTGGATTTTTTAACTTGTATAGGTAATCACTTTCTGGTTTGGGATTTTTCTTCATGTTTTTGGTCCTTTTCCGGCTTTGTCCCTCTTTGTATACTCCTGTACTTTTTTAAGTAGCCTTTGTCGCTTTTTTGTGATCAATGCATGTTTATTTATCCATCAAAAAATGATTATCTAACCTCGTCTTCCTCTTAAGCAAGGCACGATAAATTTCATTCAGCACAAGAGCGTAAGCTGCCAACCTCGACGCCACCTGTCCCACCACCCTTCTATGTTTATTAGCAAGAAACTTCGCCAAAACTTGTTCAAACCACCCACCAGACTAATAGGTCTAAAATCCTTAAGGTCCACTGCATCCCCGTTTTCAAGAATCAACACCAAAAACGTGGAGTTGATACCTCTGATAAACCTTTCTTGCTCATAGCAATGAATGAAAACCATGACCTCCTCCTTTACAAAGTCCCAACTAAATTGCCACAAAGCAATATGAGACCTATTTGGGCTAGAAGTTTTGTCCCCATTTAAATCTAAAACCGCCTCAAACACTTCTTCCACGTTGACGTTGAAGACATCTTCGAGCCAATAGCTTCCCCCCAAACTTGCTCCAAAGCCAGGCCTGATAGGCTAAGACACCATCCATAAGGTTAGAGAGCAGGTGATGGAATGCTTCAACAACTCCCCTCTTAATAATTTCTACACATCTCCGATACTATAAAAATAAAAACAAAAACCATCTCTGATCCTAACTTTTGTCAAAAAGTTCTTCCCTCTTATGGGCATTATGTGAAAAAGCCAGCGTATCACCCCTCCTACCCATAATTTTCTAGAATTCCAGTCTCGAAACTTCCTCCAATAGGGACCAATATCTTCCTTGCCAAGTTCCTTCCCTCAAATTCCTTGAGGGATCTAATTAATTCCATTCATTCTTTACCATCCCAATAATTTACACTCTTCAATAATTTAATCTCTTCTCGTAATGCCTCATTTATTCACCTCCATCTCTACCAAAGTATCCATGTTCCAAGATTTAAAAAAAAAAAACCTTCAACTTTCAAGCTAGAATAAAACTAAAAGAGTTGTTGTAATTCAGGCTTTGCCAACTTTTCAACAAGTCCTTGAAACCATTTTCATTTTATGCCACATGATTTCAAAACAAAGAGGAGTAAGGTCGTCAACCCTCAACATCAAGAAGGATTGGGAAGTTATTAGAAAAAGGCCTAGGTAGGCTGGATATCTTTGAGAAAATGGTATTCACAAGAAAATGGTATTCTCTCTCTCTCCATGAGAGAAGGGGTGTGTGCGTGGTTCGCATTCCAGGCCATTGTTTATCAAGATAAGCAGAAGTGGTAAGAAGTCGAGGGGAAGCATTCGGGGAGAGAGGAGCAAGGACGTGACATCGTGATCGTTTGGAGACTTGCTTCAGCATTTGCCTGCATAGAGGTATCAGGAAAGATCTCTGTGAATCGACTGCTTATATTTAGACGGGATGAGGATGGAAGACTTTACAAGCTTGAGAGATGTTTGAACAATCCATGCTCTTTCATCTGATGTTCAATAAGGGATTCGGTGTAGTTTCATTTGTGTCTCCCTAAAGGAAAGGCTTCGAGGGTTGACATTGATGATAGAGAAATACGATCATCAAGGTCTCTTGGATGGATTTGAGAAAAAAAATCACATTGAAAAAGGAGCCAACTGTTCCTTTAAAGAAGAAGATAGCCTGTAAAACCAAACTCCTTCTCAAGCCGCGCTATCGTATAAAGTTTAAAGCTTCTGATGATGTAGTAAAGGTTAAAGTGGGGGAAGAAGAGATCAGAGAGAGAGGTTGGGGAAATTAGCCTATTGTTTGGTGGGATGGTGGTGAGGAGGTTCGCCATTGCCGGACATAAAAACTTTGAAGAGACAAATGTGGTCTACCTTTGATTTAAAAGGCAGTTTGAATGTTGTGGAAATAGGTAAAGGGTTGTGGCTTTTCGAGTTTGACAACAAAAGAGAGGTAGATAGGATCCTTAGGCATCGTTCAAGAAAATTGGGAAAATTTTCTATTTCCCTAAAAAAATGGAGCGAAGATGTGGGATGCAACATTGGCAAAGAAGACGCCTGAGAGGCGTAAGGATTATTAGGCTACCAAGCACCTTAGAGTCGCTTAGTTCCAGATTGGCGATAGCTACAGGCTTTCCTCGGCCGTGGATGAAGATACGACTTTTATGTTTGAACTTCGATGGGCTTCCGGGTGAAGTGGGATGGCAAAATCTTTTCCTCACCTAGGCCGAGGTGTCTCGTAGGTCTCAAAGGTACGAAATCCAACTGTGGTGGGAGATTCAACCATTTCTTAGTTCTGCAAATACCTTAAGGGAGAGCAACAAAATCAAGGCGAAGAGATTAAGAAGTTGGATTTGCACGTGTGGGAAGGAGCGTGAGATTAGAGGGCAATCGTTTGGAGAAGATTGAAGGGACAAGAGGGTCCCATCGGGTAGAACAATGCAGACTTATTTCGTGTCCCGTATGCAAGTATGTGACCTAGGGCCTGCTCAAATCAGGTGGATTTAGGATCCAGCCACGTCGCTCTCTCCCTCTGTGTGGGAGGTCCCAACCACTGTCACTCGGCCGGCGGCAGGAGGATGGTTAGCTAAGGTAGTTTGCTAAGTTTTAGTGATGAAAGCTTAAATACTTGCATTATACTCGCGCCACATTTTCCGCTTATTTTAGAGTAATTTTATAGTTTTTGTGACTAGAATATCGAAGTTGATGTCTTTAGAATGCAGATACTGGGTGAAAAGAGCAAAGAACGGTAGCGTATTTTGGCGGGAACAAGGCGATGAGGTAACGTCACGCCGCTAAGTCCTCACGTCAGCGACCGCCCCCATCGCTGACGTCACACGCCAGACACCACCACGTCGCGACGTCGCCACGGCCACACGCCGCCGCAATCCGCCCTCATCATTAAAAAGCAAATTAGGGTTCGCAAATCAAGGGGACTGAGGCGCACGAACGCAGGCAATGTGTTTCGAGAGCAGAGGACATCACCGGAGAAGTGCTCCTGAATTGTAACGTTTTTTCAATTTTTTGGATATTTTCGGATTTTAGAACAATGTTTCCTTTATTAAACAGTTTTATCTTTTCCTCCATTATGTTCTAGATCTCTTTCTAGGGTTACATCAAACCCTGTCATGTACAATGGATTAAAAGTTTGATATTTCATGTTATCTGGGCTTGTTACACTATTACATCTACTCTATAGCACTCACATTTCAATTTCTTTATATATAATGTCCCCGGCAATAAAAGAAGAATCGAACTCGGAGATCCTCACTGGATCAGAGATGAGGTAGTCTGTGGACTGGGTAGAGTAGCCTTTGTGCCGATCTCGTTAATAGATATATTCCGAACCTGAAGGTTGCATTTGAGGTTAGAACATTTAAGCATTTCTAATACCTAGTCGAGATAGATATACCCACTCTATTCACTAGATAGGCGGATATACCTCGAGAGAGGATATTCGTAGCAAGATCACCTCGCACTGACATATTGCCAAATAGATTGAATACAGCTTTAGAAAAGTAATCCATTGAACGTGAAAGGGGAAGCACAACCCAGGCACCAACACCATTAATTCACTAGAATCAACAGATTAGTTGCAGTTTCCCTACTTACTTTTTACCCTAAACTCTTTGTTCAGACATTGTCCAAAAGTAAATTCCTAGTCAATTTACCTTTCCCCGTGATCGATATCCGCACGCTATACACTATATTACTTGGGCTACGCACTCAAGCGCATTTAGCATTCCATTTTATACACCACGCTTTCTACCGCTGCTTTGCCGCTGTCGGGAAAATCGGTGTTTTATGCTAATATCAATACTAAGTGCTTCTTTAATACTTCAAACATTTTTTATGTTTATATTTGTGTGGTTTTTGAGTTTTTGATACTTTTTGTTTTCTTTTTGCATAAATTTTCAGGTTAAAATCACAATGGATCCTATCATCGAGTTGACAAATGCATCGTCACTCTTGAAGCAAGAACAAGAATGTGCAATTGGCTGATGAGCATAAAAGAAGATTGACAACTCAAGGCGGTCAAGTGTGGCAACCATATGGAGCCAATGGATTATGCGTCTACTATGCGAGGGCACCACATTAGATAAATTTGCATTTTAGATGGAGCTACCACCCAAACACCTCATGGAATACAAGTTATACCATTCCGCACACTCCACAAGTCCAAAGATCAAGCCTAGAAGAAGCTATGATGAATTAAGAAGAACTCAAGCTTATCACATATGGCACAACCTGAATTTTCAAGATCAATGGATGAAATGGACCACTCTCAAGTCAAGTTGCCTCGGCTATCCAAATGAGATAAGTCAACCTACATGAGGAGAGAATGACAAAGTTAGAGGCGCATTAATTGAAATGAAAAAGAGTTCATGCTGAATGTGTGACATCTCAAGTTCAATTCATGAATTGACAAGGGCTAATGTTCAAATTCAGCATACACCATTCATATTGGGTTAAAGAGAGGTTCAATGGTTACTCTCTAAAGATCAACTATAGATTTTGAGAAAGAACAAATCCTAAAGACGTGAGGAGAGTATGAGTATAGAAGAACTAGTGGCAAAATATATGAATGAACAAGAGAATATGGCTACAATGTCCCTTTGAAGGATTAAATATGAGAGTTCGCCACTACTCTTGGAGGAATACGTAAGAAGAAAAAAACTCTGATTTACTTGACAAATCACTCGAGGGAATGTGGGTTAACCTATAGCTTAAAAAGAGATGATGATGCGTAAACTTCAAATAGTTGAAAAGGAGGAAAAGAGTCAACTTCTCCGGAATCATAGCGAAAAAAGAGGTCAGAGACTTTTCCGAGATGACTTTATGGGTGAGATGCATGAAGAATTGAAAATGAGAAGACGATCCCATATTCGAGGTGGATGAGCACATCATTCCACTTGAACTCAATGAATTAGAGAACCATTGTAAACAAAATTTAAAAAAATAGAAAATCAAAAAATAATAAGATTGTAATACTGCGCGTCAAGGCTTCATTGAGCACAACTATCGCCTCTTAGAGAAGGATGGAGGCAAGAACACCAACCCATCCGTAGTTGGTAGAGTCTCTAATTTGGACTCGAGAAAAAACGGAGGAGGCCGACTCATGGGAGGCAACCCAAGCTTAAAAGTTTACCTATTTCACTTTTTCTATTTCGTAGTTAGTTTTGAGTTTTTTAATAAATTTTAGAGTACTTGATTTGTTTTACGTGTTTAGTTTTTTAATTTCAGGTTTTGGGGATTCAAATCTGGTTTGGAAGCTAAAGGTTGAAAGCTTGAAGTTCAATAATTACGGGTGGTTTAAAGAGACCAAAGAGGAAACCATATTCAAGCACCCCTTCATTTGGACTTAAAGTCTAACCTCTTAACACCTCTTTGCCTCCAAAGCGAGACATATTCATTGGAGCAAATTCCGGAAACTTGATCAACCTCAGGGGGAGTACTCATTATCCATTCTTGCTTTTGTTTCACATTGAGGACAATGTTTAATTCAAGTTTGGGGGGTGAATTCAATTTATTTTATTTTTTTTAAAAATCCGACTTTTGTATCTCATACCTATTTTTAGTTATTCCTTTATTTATTTAGGTTGTTTACATGAGTTTTCTTTCTTTCTTTTGTTTGTTTCATGTCTCATATGAGTGAGTTTGATGCCTTGTTGGCTTGTAGAAGGTCATTTTGAACACAAACATTTGAAAAATGGCAAGTGCCAAGTCGATTGGACCCTTAGGTTTTTAAATGATTTGGAATTGTGTGCTTCTTGGTATGGGTGGCTTAGAGCTTGGTCGCAAAGCGTGCTTGAAGCTGTTTCTCGA
The DNA here is from genome assembly GCA_016808115.1 of Tetrastigma voinierianum. Lineage (NCBI taxonomy): Eukaryota > Viridiplantae > Streptophyta > Magnoliopsida > Vitales > Vitaceae > Tetrastigma > Tetrastigma voinierianum. The sequence continues at coordinate 53,113 of JAEQBH010008833.1, read as the reverse complement.
GGAATGCTATCCTTGTGTGTGTTTTGGTCTCCTGTACTTACTTTGTGGTCGAACTGTGCCTTGAATTCAACTAACCTTGGGGGATTCTAACCATCTAAGTGATGGGACACCCAATCAAAAGAGGATTGCCATTGAGCTGACTAAAAGAAAATGAAAAAACAATAGAAAAGTGAAAAGAAGAAAGAAAAAAGAAAAAAGTCAAAAAAATAGGCTTGTGAATTAGAATAGAGTGGATCTCAGTCGAATCAGGGCACGGTCAGGGACCTTTCAAGCCTAATGCCCTAAACCAATGGCCAGGGAGTCATTTGACTTCCTTTGCCCGCTACATGGAGACGAGAAGATGGATCCTTCCTGACTTAGAGACCTTTGAGTTTGGTTGAGTGTTCGGGGTGAAGTTTGAAGGGAATTTAATGCCTAGTGCCCTTAACCAACTGGTGGGGAGTCACCAATGGATCCCTGCTACAGGAACACTCATCTAAAACTTCTTGGCACTAGTTCTCCTTCATTTTTTAGGTATTTAGGAAATTTTTAGGTATTTTGGTATGAATAAAAAGGGTGCGTTCTTATCATTTCTTAGTTAGCTTCTTCAAATAGGTGAGTTGAGCTTAAGTTTGGGGGTGTTAGGACACTTGCCTGCCGAAGATAAATGTTTATCCTTTTCTGTTGATTCCAGCCAGGAAGATGGATTCATAGGACTTAGGTTGATTTATTTTGCTCACCATTCTTTGCTTTGCCATGTTCCTTAGAAAGTTTAAAGTTTAGGATCCTAAATTTTGGTTGAAAAGGCTAATATTGCTAAGAATTGTGTTCATAGTGATTCTTCCATTTGAAATCATGTTATCATGCTCATCTCATTATTTTAGTTCATGTCATTTTGATTTTTGTTTTGTTTTGAGTTGGTCTCTTAGCAGGGACCAGAGCAAAATTTAAGACTAGGGGTGTGATGAGTATCTTAGAAATACTCATTTTATCCTATGCTTTGAATTAGTTTTCTTGTGTTTTTATGTTAAATAAGTCTTACTAATGCTCTAAAATTTCACTCCTATGATCAGGTCATCCATTTGGAATTGTGCAAAATTGGTGGAAAAACTGCTACAAAAGCAACAGGAGAGGCTACTGAATTTTGACATTTTCAGACATATGAGCTCCTGTGCATCAAGCCATATATGTATAGGATTCTACACTTCAAGATCTTTCTAGGGATACCAGAACACCAAAATTGGAGTCGAACAAAGAAGTTATGCAAGTTCCAAAACTTGAAGAAAATCAACAAGCTTATTTCAACACCTTCAGCAGGAGAGGCTACCTGTATTTTGAAGTTTTCAGATATCATATGAGCTTATATTGCATCAAGCCATATATGTATGGATTCTACACTTCAAGAAGCTTTCCAACGGTACGAAACGCTTCAAATCGGAGTTCGTATGACAAAGTTATGGCCTTACGAAGTTGGGCCAACGAGGGGACTGCGGCAACGCGTCGCGACGTGAGAACCAACGTCACGGCGTTGCGAAACTGCGAGGCGCAGCGTGGCGACGTTGCCAAACAGCGTCGCGGCCGTTCGGGAGGTCAGTTTGGGTGGATTTTTAGCCCATTTTGAGCCATAATGGAGGTTTTAAGCTCAAACTCGAAAGAGGCGACGAGGAGACGAGGGCTCGAAGAAGGGTTTTGTCCACACTTTGGGACCCGAAGGGAGGGAGGGGTTGGGAGCTGTTTTTGAAGGAATTTGGGAGAAGATCATGAGATTTGTGGAAGAAAATCGAGACTCACCATCATTTGATCATTATAGTTTCTTCTTCCTCTTTTCTCATGTTTATCTAAGTTTTATGATATATCAAACCTCTATCATGCTTTAAATTCATAGATCTAGGGTTTGGTTGTGTATTGAACATGAGTTTTATATCTATTTGTTAATGTTCGTTTTGTTGTTTCTTACATGAATGCACCTCTATTGATTCATACTTGGTTCTATCTACATATTGATTTCTGGCTAATCTCAATGTGGCGAGTGGTTCTTTGCAAGATCTGAGAAGGGTAAAGAACTAGACATAGATGAATCAACCTAATTAACTTTGAGTAATTGTAGAAAGAAGTGTCGGTAATTAGGGAGGCGTGTGAGACTTTTGGATCTTAAAGCATCTCTAATGGCAGGGTTGAGTTGAGAAGCAAAAAGACCTAGTGTTAGTTGGTAGGTTATTAGGCCTCGAGAGAACTTATAATTAAATTAGACAAGAGTAAGCCTTGGAAAGCATTTTCATGAAACAATAGAGGTAAATTTTTGACTTAGATCTAAGAGAGTTGTCTAGGAATGCACCCAGTACCTAGGAATTTATCATCTCTTGGTATCCCTTAGTTGTGAACTTCATTAGTTAGATTTAGAAATTTCATTAGTTTAGTTTAAATTATGTTTTACTATCACAATTGTTAGTTTGAATATTAGAGAAGTATTATAATATTGGTACTAGCATCCCCCATTTTCCTTTGTGGATCGATATCCGTGCTTAGGTACACTTTATTACTTGACAAGCGTATACTTGCGCGAGAATAAGTAGCTCTTTTATCTAGTACTACCTTGCATAATTTTATATACACACTCACTAGCGCCTATCAAGTTTTTGGCAAAACTTGATGAGCCCTTTCCTTGATTGTATAAAATGAATGCCTAAAATGCAAAGTGCAGCGTAGCCCCGAAATAATATAGTGTACTTAGCGATAACGGATATCGATCCACCAGTAATTATTCTGAGAGGGTTACGCTTTTAGACAATATCTGAACAAAAGAGTTTAGGGTAAAAAGTAAGTAGGGAAACTGCAACTAAGTTGTTGATTCTAGTGAATTAATGGTGTTGGTGCCTAGGGTTAAATCGCCCCCTATCACGTTCAATGGATTACTTTTCTAAAGAAACTGTTATTCAATCTATTTGTAATATGTCAATTAAGCGAGGTGATCTTACTTATACGAATATCACTACTCTCGAGGTATATCCTTTATCTGGAAGTGAATAGAATCAGTATATCTCTATCTCGACTCCCGGTATTCCGAAATGCTTAAATGTTCTAACCTCGAATGCTACCTTCGGGTTGAATGTCTCTATTAGCAAGATCGGCTAAAGGCCTTTCTACCCGGATCCACTGAATACCCTCATCTCTCGAATCTCGGATCTCGGTTCGATTATGCTAACATTGACGGACATTAACATATAATTGAAATGCGGGTATAGAGTAGATGTGACAAATTAATAACAGGCGAATAACATGAAATATCAAACTTTTAATCCATTATACATGAATGAGGGTTTGATGTAACCACAGAAAGAGATCTAGAACATAATGGAGGAAAAGATAAAAGCTGTTTTAATAAAGAAACATTGTTCTAAAATCCGAGAAAATATCGAAAATTGAAGCGTTACAATTCCGGGCACTTCCTCGAAGTCGGTGTCACTTTCACGCTCTCGAAGAGCACGTGCCTGCGTTGGAAGTGCGCGCCTCCGATCCCCCTTGATTTACGAACCTAATTTGCTGTGATGAGGGAGGTAGATTTTCGGCGGCGTCGCGGCGTGGCGGCGTCGCGGCGTGGTGGTGTCACGGCGTGGCGGCGTCCGGCGGTGAGAGGGACGTCGCGGCGTGGGGGCGTCCGCGGCGATGAGGCGTCATGACGTGGCAAGGTATCTCATCGCCTTGTTCCCCATTTGCTCCGAAATACGCTCTCGTTCTTTGCTCTTTTCACCCCGATGCTCCTGCATTCACAAAAGACATCAACTTCGATTAATTCTAGTCACAAAAACTATAAAAATTACTCTAAAATAAGCAACGGAAAATGTGGTAATACTTGAGTATAATATGAGTGTTTTAGGCACTCATCACACTCCGAACTTAGTTTCTTGCTTGTCCTCGGCGGGGCCGACGTGAGGACACACCACCCGACATAATGTAACTCACACTAATCTGATAATGCACATCTTTGAAAAATATAGGGGATCAGGTGGATGACTCACATACCCATTGTTTTTCTCAATGTTCAGTAAAGGCATACAAATATTTGACTTTCGGTAACCTCGAGTGAGATAGGTGAAACTGACTAGTGCATCGAATCCCATAGTGTTGATAGCCTTTCCCAAAAATCCTATGTGCTTATAATGGTGACTTCCATTACATATGCCTAGGTTCCGATACCCAAACTTAAGCTCAACTAAGCCTATTGGGAAGAAGCTAACTAGGAAAGGATAGGGAACACCCATTTATTCATGTTCTCATACTAAGAAATTTCCTACATTACCTAAAACACAATGGAAGAAGACCTAGTGTAAAGTTTTGGTCGAGTGTTCTTGCAAGAACCACTCGCCACATTGAGATGTGAGAAATCAATATGTAGATAGAACCAAGTATGAATCAATAGAGGTGCATTCCTGAAACAATAGAAAACGGAACATTAACAAATAGATATAAAACTCATGTTCAATACCTGACCAAACCCTAGATGTATGAATTTAAAGCATGATAGAGGTTTGATATATCATAAACTTAGGATAAAACATGAGAAAAAGAAGGGAAGAAGAAACTATAATGATCAAATGATGGTGAGTCTGGTTTTCTTCCACAAGTGTTTGAGTGCTTATCTAAATGGGGTGGGCACAGTTGAGCCTAACTCACCCAGAGGCCTTTGGATGGGAGTTTGGGCCTAGCCAAGGCCTGCTCTTAAGGCCTGTGATGTCTCCTAAAATTAAAAGCCCAGTCTCCTTCTCTAAGGCTTCGAATGGTGGTAAGGAGGGGAACATCTCGCAGACGTGGGAAGGAGAACATAGAGATGATCTTATTGAGAGATTGATTGCGTTGACAATCCTGAAATGCGGGGATAACCCTTTGAGACAGTCTCCCTCTCCTCTTTTGAGCTTGAGGACTTGGAGCCATTAAGGGTGGTGGCAGATGATGGCATCTAATGGGATTTGGAATGTTCTAGTGTGATGGTTGAAGCGAGGGAGGGGTTCGATGAAGACGGACATAGAATAGGAGGTTGAAAAGGAGTTTTTAGAGGGTTACGAAAATTGGAAAGACAGTTGTTTGGCAAAATTCAGCGAAGACAGTTGTTTGGAAAAATTCAGCAAATTTATGGGATTTCTAACCAGGGGATTCAAAAATGAGATTCTGAAGTTGATGAGAAAACTGGTGGCAATGCAACAACTTGTTAAGAAAAAGAGGACCACGACAATGTCGAAATGTGAGCGGGAGCTAAGAAAACTGGAGAGCTCCATCAATTATAATGAGAAGGATAAGAATAAAGGAGGAGGTTCGGATAGGGGGAATTTATTGTTAAAGTTAAAATGAAGGTAAAAATTATTTCCTTGAATGTAAGAGGAGTGAACAACTCTGATAAGAGGAAAGTTATTGGGAATGTCATTAGGGCTTAGAGGGTGGACTTGGTTTGCCTATAAGAAACCAAGGTCTAGGAGATGAATAAAGCTCTGGTTCCTAGCCTAGGAATGGTTGGATTGGAAAGCTTTGAATGCGAGGAGGGTACAGCGAGGGTATACTTGTTAGCCGTCTGATTAGTATGCTAATTCTATTCCCAGCGTAGGAATTATAATTAAAGTCCTAGCATTGTAATACTTTGTGGGAATCCACGGGTCATCTCAAGGGGAGTGATGCGATTCGGTTGATCAATAGGAGCTATTCTCCACTAAAAGTATGGTTTAAAGAAAACTGTAATGTTGTGTTGTTTGATTGAATGGTTGATTGGTTTGAATGTTTTAAAATAGAAAGACAATTGCTGGGATTTTTAGGGGTTCACTCACTTTGATCGGGTGAGATCCTTTCTTATTTTATAAGCTAAATCCCAGGAACCGTTGAGAAACGGTCGTCGATGGAGGATTTATCTTTGAATGCCTTTGGAAGAATAAAGATGATCAAGAAATACTAAACACTTGTTCTCAATTAAAAGCAGACACTTAGTTGGCATTGTGATCCAAGCACAACGTGTGCTAGGAAATATCTACCGTTAACACGTTGTCAAGAATTTGCCCAACTAATGGTTTAAAACCTTTCTACACAAGTGATCAATATTACACAATCCGTTTAAAATCAATAGAGGAATTGAGGGACTTTACCTTGATCGGGGTGAGTTTCCCCCGTATGATCCCAGCAGTAGGGGTTTAGAATTCCATAAAACTTGTATGAACAATTAAAGATGAAGAACGATTAAACATAAAACAAGACTTAAGTGAAATCAGAATTGACTTGTAAATCGAGAATAGAAAATATGGAATGCTAAGATTTGAAGGCATCAAATATCGATAGTCGAAGATTACAAACCTTGAACTTAAACTCTAAAAGAATGGAAATCAAACTGATCTACAAGGTACCATCAAAAATGGAGAAAACTCTTATTCTATCAAAACCTAAACCCTAGAAGTGAAAAACCTAAAAAAACTAAAGAGAGTCCCGTAAGATCAAGAAGTCCCTAAAATACTTGTATCCTCTCCTTTATACCTTCCAAAGTGATCCTCCCATTTGGCTCGCTTCCGAGAGTGCCCTCGCATGGAGTGAATTCTGGACAATCCCGCGAAGTTTTCGAGAAGTCCTACCCAGAGGGACTTTAAGTTCTACCAGAGGGAGTTGCTTCATCGCCACTTTTCCGCCAGTGCTACCAGAGGACTTTAAGTCCTACCGCAGGGACTTGTCCATCGCAATTTTTCACAACAGTTCTACCCTAAGAAATTCTTAGTCCTACCGGTGTTCTATCCTCCTAAGCTCTCATTTCGCTGGGGTTCCTAGACTTCACAATTGCTCACCCACATCTACATTGCTTCATATTAGCTTCCTCGAAGCTTACATCCTTGCGGCACTTACGTTTTTTAAACCTAAAAGACTCCGCACAAGTCTCAAAACACGTAAGAGATTAGAAGACTGCTCATATGCCAAATGTGAGTACATTGTGGTTTAAATGTGTTCGATTCTCTTATAATTATCACCAAATGTGTATTCATCACACTCCCACCTCGTGATCTTGCTAGTCCTCAGCAAGATTTAGAATGAAATCCACCCACTGTGCATGAACCCAAACAAGCGCCTGTGATAATATAGCCTTCAGAAAGATCTCAAAAACAACACTTATGGAAACAAAGAATTTACCCACGCTGTACACACCAGATGACTCAATCGCTTCAACCACATTCTTCCACAATGAGTATTGTAACATGCAAACACAAAATTGGTTATTCGATTAGGGATTGTGGATTTAAGAAGTGCAAGATAGTCATGCTTGCAATGAACTGTAATGATCAAAATAAAGTACGCAATCATATAGCATAAAACATGTAACCATCATGCATAGAGTCTAAAGGAACAGAAAACACAAGTCGAATCAAAGGGGTCTTAACAAATTTGTAATGACCATGGGTTTAATGAAAGAAAAGGAAGGGTCAAAACGTGTTGGCATGACATGGCTAAGGTCTACTACCCGATCGCTAACACCGCCCACCCTAGTACAGCCCCAAAGGCAGCCTATGCAAAGGTCATCCATCCCCATCGCAGGAGAATGCGTCCCTCATTCCACGCAAATGCCAACTCTTTCCGACTCTCCTCTAACCGAGAGGTAGCATCCGCTACCGCCCACCATGGAAGATGTGGCCTTGCCCGGGGTGCAAGACGCTCTGGCCCCACCGCTCGCTACCAAGGATACACTCAACCACCCCTTGATCCGCCGCTCCATCCTCTCCAAAGGCGATGTGCCCATAAAGCCGGAACCCGTGAAGAAGTGGTCCCAAGAGGGGCCGGAGGCACCGGTGGCCGTGGCCTAAGAGAGGCCGCCCAGCCTTCGCTAAGGTCTTAGCCGTGATCCGCCCGCCGAGGTATCACTCTTTCTTTAATCAAGCCCCTCATCCCCGCTTCTACTATACCGGTCAGCAAGCGAGGAAACTAATGATTCCGCTTGAACGCGACATCGTAAAAACTCTCATCGCGCACCAAGACTAGTGCATAATCAATAAGCTTCACCATAAATCCCCGCATAACAACCTAATCAGCTCTTGACCTGGAAGCTTCTCACAACCATTCTAGCCAAACACGATCAAGGGATGATCTTGTTCATCGGGGCGTATTCCGGCTTCAACTTTCCAGGGATAAATTCTTGTCTCATAAATCCACTCATGGGTACAGGATGGGTGCACATGGCCTCAGTAAAAAGCTGGGCATCGAAACTAGTAATGGCCCTGAGTGGATATCGCTTGGTCCGGGCGCGTCAGATCTAACATAATGCAAGGTACGTATATCGAGTCGAGGACACTCTAAGCCGCTTCCCCATCACCGAGGTTTCCAACACGTAATCGACCACGATTTTCTTCCTTCAAATCGAGTAGAACCCGAACAACTCGAAGGTAACACCCTCTATCTCCCGAGTGCACAAAGTGCATATTTTGCTCCCGTATAATTACCCCGATTTCGGTGAGTATATAAAATGTTTCTAGATTGACGCCTCTCGTACTAAACCTCTATTTGCCATTAGCCGAACTCCATTTCGTGCTCACTCTCTAATCTTCTAAGCAAAACATAGCCAATCTCCTCACCGACACCTCGTATAGATCCTCACTTTCAAGAGGATATAACCTGTTTTCCTTTTCTCTTTTTCACTGGCTGGGTGGCATCGGGCTTTCTCTTCTTCACCGCTCGTTCCATAGAAGAACTCGATGCCTTCCCCTTTCCTGTATTCTTCGAACGTGCCATGGAGATGGCAATGATAGCAATGACGCCCGTATGGCCTGTAAATAAATCATCATATCCCGCACTGGCTCGAGCAACACCGGGCTGGCCCCGTGTGCATCGTAGTGCGCCCCCCGCCCATTCGACAAGATGTACCCCAACTAACAATCGCTAATAACAAAGAACAAAATCCATCCAAAGAAGTCCATATCTAATCGAGAAGAGCAACAATGCTAGCGGAGAATGGTAAAGCTTACCCCGTGCGAATACTGACTGCAAGTAATCAATCTGGAACTTTGGACCCGGGAACCCTGGCAGAGAAATCTGGGCTTGATCGTGCTTGTAAGAGGAACAAGTAGCTAGGCACAACTTGTGGACTAATATAAATCAAATGGAAATGAAGAGGCAACCCACTTTTTTGGGTTACAAAGACCCTTCCTGGTCCACTTTCATTCGATCCCACCAGTAGGACTTAAAGTCCGACCTGTAGGACTTCACACGTCTATTTGTCAAGTCCTACCGGCGGGACTTAAAGTCCGACCTGAAATTTTTGCTACCGGTTGTTTTTTTTTTTTTTTTTTTGAATATATATATAATGAATATATATATATATTTTCCACTTTCGGGAATGGTGGTGGTGCAAATCCATGATCTGACTGTTCAACTCGCTTTCATCCAGGTTTCTTTTCTCGTGATATCTCGCTTCTCATGTTCGTAGATTTCACCACGACCGTATTTGGTGACTTTGCACTATAATTCATTCTTGATGTCTTTCAACTCTCCATGATGAATCAACGCTGCTCCATGAATTCGATCTAAGGTTCGAATAAACTCGACAATCAAAGCTCAAAAATGGGTGCGGTTGAAACTCTACAAACTACTCGTATGCACGTAAATGATGGCCTCTAATCATTTTCCACTCATGCAAGGTGTTCCATAAAGACTATGATGCATGAAATTCACATGATTCAAATTAAAATGATGCACAATCGAAACAATCAGCAAGATCGAGGTAAATTTCGCCATAAGTCCGTGGTACAAGTGAAGCAAATGTAGAATGCAAGGAGAAATGGGCTCAATATAAGAATATGAGGCTCGTTGTGTGTGTTAAGATGCACATGCTAAGATGATGTGGAGAGTATATGAGATCAAGGGTATGTACGTATTGTGTAAAACATAATATTCCAAAAAGGCAAATTTTGAAAATTCGACCCACCAACATATAACGAGCGCATAGTTATGTTCAACCAGTGAACACCTACCCCCACACTGTGAGACAAGCATTGTCCTCAATGCACAACTAAGGTACCCCCACAACAAGAATGGAGACTGCTTAAAACAAGAGCCCCATGATTTTTTTTTTTTTTTTTATATGTTATGGAAAAGAAAAGGAAATAACGCAAATGAAGTAAAAATAATAAAAAAAAAAAGCAAGAACAAAAATAAAAGCAAAACTATTTACAACAATTGGAGAGTGATGTTACTGAAGGGAGAGTTTCTGCAGAGACGGTCTACTAAATCTTCACTCAGGCTCTCGAGGATTGAAATGTTCAAGGACCCATTGAGGCGCTGGCCATTCACTCAAGGAGTGTCCATTAGTCCGATTTTCAATTTCCACCGCCCCCATATGGATAGACTAATCTTTTAACAATGAAAGGGCTACCCATCGAGAGCTGTGAGCTTTCCAGAAATAAGATGCACGGAATCAGATGTAAGCACTTTCCCGATCGGGTTCAAAAGATTTCGCAATGGATTTGTCGTGGAATGACTCGAGCCGCCTCCCTTGTAAATTCTCTCGGAGCTTTCATACGACTCCCTCCCAACTCTTCGTCTACTTAATCGCAATAAACGCCGCTACCGTCGAGTTGGGATCGTGAGTTAAAAGTTCGAATAAATTTCAATAAGCCCGTGTTCCATCTCTACTGCAATGGGCAAGCTTTTCCATAAATCCAGCCCCATGTGGAGACATACCAAGAACAGCTTTAAAGGCAAAGACTTGCATGCCCAGTGAGCACCCAGAAGACTGAGTGACCAATCTTTTCGATTCGGGGCAAACTGCCTTTTCTAAAATGTGTGTTTTATCTCCCTATCGCTAGCTCACCGACTACTGGGTCCGTGGGTGGTGTCGTAGATATTTCTTTATGAGGACTCCATATTTTTTAGCGTGATTTTCAAAAGATCGATTGCAAAGTGGAGTCCACCATCACTAATAATCGCCCGAGGCGTTCCAAAACGAGAAAAATATGTTCCTTTATAAATTCCCAAAACAACCTTACGGTCATCAAGGTTCTCATTGAACCGCCTCAACCCACTTAGATACATAGTCAATGTATTAATAAATGTAGAGATAGCCACAAGAAGGGGGAAAAAGGCCCCATGAAGTCAATACCCCAACAATCAAAGATTTCAATGATCTAATCAAAGAGGCATCATGTTTCGCTTTTGCGACCCCCTCCTAATCACGTATGGAGCACACGCTGTTAAATCAAAACAATCTTTAAATAGAGGCCAATAAAACCCAGCCTTTGCAAAATCTTGTCCGCTTCGCTCAAGTGAGAAACCTCCAAGCTTCGTAATGGCAAAAGTTGCACTGCACTCGCCATCATTCGCATTACTTCTCATTATTTGATCCGGACAAGATTTAAATAGATATGGATCATCAAAATAAGATTTTTAATATCCGCCAAAAATTCTCTTTTTCTCGGGCTGAGAAGTCCATATCGAGTCAATTCTGGGCTGATCAGTAAGCCCACCATGTCGACGCACTCACCTGCACGTACAAGAGCAAAAGTCAGCTTCATCGCAGTTATCACCTACGGGTATGCCAGCTGAGCCTGATTCGAACTAATCGAGATAGGTGGTCCGCGACCACGTCTCAACCCCCTTTACTAATGGCTGTTGAAATTCCTTGATGCAGTAAAACTAATCTTAGTCAACCTTGGTTTCAGATTCCGCTAGAGCAAGTATAGCAAGTATTTCAAAGTCGCATGATCCGGGAAGATGGTCAGCTGGGAGCCAACAATATATGACCGAATTTTTTCTGTAGAGCAAAGACAACTGCTAGAAACCTTTTCGTGGTCAGGTAGTCGTCTGGGTGCGTAGTCTAGTTGTCTTACTCGGGCATAGTAAATGACAAAAGCCTTTTGTCCTCCCCTCCGTCCTTAACACAAATTTCTATGTGGCATAATCGCTAGCATCGCACATGATCTCAAATGGAGTGTCCCACTAGTAGACCGCATTATCGCGTGACACTGAAGATGTTGAAGCTTAGCAGCGTAGTCACAAGCTCGTGGACCATGTGAAAGGGACATCTTTAGCAAGCAAAGTACATAAGGGCTCAAGAGGCACTAAAAATCTTTTATAAACCTTTCTATAAAAACCAAAGATGGCTCCAAGAATGACCTTTGCTGCCCCATCACTTAAAGAATGTGGAGGTTGAAATTAGTTCAACTTCGCCTTATCAACTTCGATTCCATCTTTTGATACAATGTGGCCTAAAACAATTCGTGGTTACCATGAAGTGACATTTCCTCCCAATTCTAACACAAGATTTTTCGACACTTCTCCAAAACCTTACGTAAGTTTTCTAAACAGCTCCCTGAATCCAGGTCACCAAAAACCCAGAAAATCATCCATGAAAACTTCCACATGCATTCTATCATGTCAACAAAATTCCCATCATGCATCGTTGAAAGTTCGGTGCATTTCGTACGCCCAAGGCACATTTTCCTAAAGGCGAAGGTACTAAAAGTAAGTGAATGTAGTTTTTCGATCTTCTAATGCTATCTCAATTTTGATTGCACTCGTGCACCATCAAGGAAACAATAGAATTCATGCCCCGCAACTCGCTCTAATATCCTAGACCATTAAAATGGAAAGAAGAAAATGGTCTTTCCTGGGGCACTGCATTAAGTTTCTCATAGTCTATGCACACCCTCCATCCCGAGGTGACACGAGTAGGAATAAGCTCATTATTTTCATCGCAACCACCGTGACTCCCCGAATTTCAAAGAACCACCAGGTCGGGACTAACCCACTTGCTATCTCGGCAGCTAGGCAAATAACCCCGACATCCAAGAGTTTTAACACTTCCTTTTTCACCACTTCTTTCATTACCGGGTTCAATCGCCTCTCGTGGTTGCCTGTAAGGTTTAACATCCTCTTCTACGTGAATTTACGCGGTGCAAATCAAGGGGCCACTCCCCCTAATATCCGCACTGTCCACCCCAAAAGCAAAGCCTGTGTGTTTTCAATATCTGCAAGTCGAAGCTTCGAGTCACGCCTAAGGAAGAAGATATGGATTAATGAAAAGTGTCCTTCGCTCCCTAAGAATGCATATTTAAGATGTGTTGGTAAAGGTTTTAGCTCTAGCTTAGGTGGTTTCCTCCTCCTCGAAGGCAATGTCTTATCCTCATTTGGCAAAGACAGTGTTCAAATTTAGGTACCCACCTTATTAACTTCAAATACATCTTTATGCCCAATTATAGAGTGGAGAAATTCTCGACTAAAGTGGTCACTTCCTCATCCCAATTCTGCCCCACTTCCAGATGACCTCAAGAGGATCATCATGTGAGACATTATCCAGGCATTTTGTACCACGTGTGAGTCAATCATGTTAATTTCACCAATATCTTCTTCGCCTCCCATTCCTTTCTGAGTACATTGAAATATTCAGATTAACAAATATGCACCCCAAATGGAGTGTCATTAGCTCCTCACAATGTAACATGGCATTAGCAATTGCCAAGAATGGCTCGACCAAGAATTACCGGGAACTCCAGTTCCTCGTTCACTAACGGCTGAGTGTCAAGCACCACAAAAATCGACAGGAAGTGGGGGACTCATTCACTCTCGACTAAGACATCCTTCACTATTCCCAGAATTCGACACTACCACACCAATCGAGGGCATATCGGGGTCGCTCTAATTCTCCTAACCCTAGGTCCACATGGCCATACCGAGTAAGGCAACAGATTAACACTTGCCCCTAAGTCCACTAAAGCATGCCCCAACTGAATTTCCAACTACTATGCAAATAGTAGGACTACCCGGGTCTTTGCATTCGGGGGGGCAAGTCGTTCGACCAGGACGTAGATTGTTCCAGTCATGAATGCCTCCTCGCTGACACTAGTTTCCTTTTTTATCGTGCACAAATCCTTCAGAAATTTAGCATATGATGGGATTTGCTTAATGGCATCTAACAAGGAATGTTCAAACTTCACTCGCCGAACAACTCATAAATTTCAAAGATGGTTATTCACTCTCTCTTTCTGGGTGCTCTTAGCCTACGAGGGTAATGGAGTCGGGAGGGATATGGTTAGACTATCTTCCCTCCGGCTGCTTATCTCTTGTCATTTGTGGCTAGGGACATGAGGTGTGTCTGATTTTTCATCCTCTAACTAATTCACTATGAGACTCTTGTGATGGTTCGTTGGAATAGTTTGTCGACTACCTTACCACTCCTCAAGGGTAGTGACCGCCTTACAATGCTCAAAGGTACTCCTCATCGAACTCAAACTTTCCCACACCGTTAATCTTGTGGGTTTTGGATGGGTTGTGATGGAAGTTTTTCACAAGCGTTACCTATGATGAGGTTAACTGGTTATTCTGCGTGATCCCACAATCATCTCGTGCGCCACTCGCGGCTCGTAGTTTCCGTCGGCTCAGACGAACCGTGGTGACTATGTCCTCCACTTCCCTCTTATGAGGTTGGTGGCGCCGTGAGTTTTCGATTCCCTTGGTTCGTGGATGATGACCTTGATTGAATTTCCTTGAAATCCTCGGGGCCTTGATTCTGAAATGGAGAAATGGAATCTCGAAAACCTCGGGTTCGATAGTGAGGCCCTCGGGTTGTTTGGGCGTGTTAGGTGGTCCTCCCTCATTTCTCCAGCTAAAATTAGGATGTTTACCCCAACCAGGATTGTAAGTTTCGCAGTATGGGAGTTGTTGCTTTTGTAATTAAGGGCGCTGTTTGCTCACTCAATGGCTCCTTTAACTCGAGGAAGATCTCAAAGCAGCTAATGGTCGGGAGTGTGTAGGTCATCGCATATAATACATGGCTCCTCTACTCTAGGTCCTGTTGGGACTGAGGGTAATTGAGGTACACTCTGCAATTGCTCACTCTTCATCCTACGTGCCTCCCCACTCTCACAAATCGGGCAATCTGCCCCGCAACTCAACATATCTCTCTGGGGCGGATTCCACCACCACTTTGTGTGTGCTATGCACTTTAGCAAAGGTCTAAAGAAGTGTTTGTCTCCCAAGTTCGAGCCGCTCTTCGCTATAGTGTCAAAAAGTTGAATTGCCTCCTAGCACTCTTTCATAAAATTTCCCGCACATCATTTGATGTACCGTTTATTACCTGTAGATAATCCTGATGAAAGTATGCACAAATTTGTCCAACATCCAACCCATGATGAGGGATAGCATGGAGGAGATCCCTATATCTTTCCCATACCGCTGCAAAGGGTTCACTAGCTCTTCGTAAAAGTTCCGAATCAAGCCTCCCTACGAGGGCATTAGTGACGCGCAGAGGGAAAACTTATCGAGGAATTCCATTCCCGCATGTTTTCCCCACGCAAAGACGAATTAGGGTGCAAGGGAATGGAACCATTTTGGCTTTTCCCCTTTTAAAGAAAAGGAAATAAGACCAAACAGATAATGTGGAGAGGGGAACCTGTGGAGAGGAATGCACCGGCACATCCTCAAATCCCCATGAACGAGTGGGCAAGGATTCTCGCATTCGAACTTCTGCAAACGGTGCAGAAGACTGATCATTTCCGACTTCATCAGAATTGGTCAGCCCCCATCGGAAGGCGAATACAAGAATTTGTGGTGGTCCTCTGAGGTTGCAGAATTTCTCGAAGGGTTCTTTTCTACATTTGGGCAAAGGAGTTGGGGAACTCTATAGTTGATTTTGCTGAAGGTTACCATTTCCTAGCACCGGGTTTATCGGGAGCGTAGCATCGCCCCATGTCAGTGGAGGCTCATAGAGTCCTCACGATTCTCAGATTATCCATCGAGGTAAAATGTTATTCAGACACTGGCTTTATAAACGGATTTCAAGGTCTCTAGTGGGATACAGCTCGACTACACCTGAGCCGCTATAGCCCAGACAGACATAATATACTTACTCGTTCAAGAAACACTTATCGAGATTTCAACAAAAACAAAACAAAATAAAAAGAAAAACGAGAACGCATTCTGGGATTTGCAATGCACTGTAAATTACCTCTGCTCTCTTCGTATCATCCTGGTTAGTCGCCATCAAGAATTCGCCAAAATGCTTCGTCCCGATTAGTATGCCTAATTCTATTCCTGCCGAGGAATTATAGTCGCTCTGAAGATTGTAATACCGTGGGAATCCACGCCAAGTCAGCTCCCAATGTGGAGCGGTCTGATTCTGGCCGATCAATGTGGAGCCTATTCTCCACTAAAAGTATGGTTTAAAGAAAACTGTAATGTTGTGTTGTTTGATTGAATGGTTGATTGGTTTGAATGTTTTAAAATAGAAAGACAATCGCTGATTTTTAGGTTCCACTCACTTTGGATCAGTAAGTCCCACTTCTTATTTTATAAAACTCATCTAGAAACTAATGAGAAACGGTCACGGAGGATTTATCTTTGAATGCCTTTGGAAATAAAGATGATTAAGAAATACTAAACAATTTGTTCTCACTAAAACTAACCCCAGCTGGCATTATGACTGCTACGTTCGGTAAACGGAATATCTCGTTAACACGTTGTCAAGAATTTGCCCAACTAATGGTTTAAACCTTTCTACACAAGTGATCAATATTACACAACTGCTTAAAATCAATGTAGAGGAATCGAGGATTCTTTACCTTGATCTGGTGAGTTTCCCGTATGATCCCAAAGAAGCAGCAGGGGTTTAGAATCTACAAAACTTGTATGAACAATTAAAGACGAAGAACCATTAAACATAAAACAAAGATCTTGCAAATCGGGACCGATTTCAAAACCGAGGAATAGAAAATATGGAATGCCAAGATTTACACAAATATTGATGCTGAAAGATTACAAATCCTTGAATCAAACTTCTAAAAGAATGGAAATCAAATCGGATCTACAAGGTACCAATTAAAAATGGAGAAAAACTCTATTCTATCAAAACCTAAACCCTAGGAAGTGAAAAACCTAAAAACTAAAGAGAGTCCCGTAAGATCAAGAAGTCCCCCTAAAAATACTTGTATCCCTCCCTTTATAGTCCCTTCCAAAGTGATCCTCCCATTTCGTTCGTTCCGAGAGGTTCCCTCGTATGGAGTGAATTCTTCGACAATTCCCGCAAAGCTTCATAAAAAGTCCTACCTAGACTTTTAAGTTCTACCTAAGAGGAGTTGCTCAACGCACTTTCCAATAGTGCTACCCAGAGGACTTTAAGTCCCACCTAAGAGGACTTGTCCATCACATTTTTGAAGAAAGTTCTACCCAGATTCTTAAGTCCTACCGGCAGACTTGTCCTCCTAAGTGCTTTCGCTTCGTTCCCGAGATCATTAACGTCACCCACATCTACATTGCAGCTCATATTAGCTTCCCGAGCTATATCCTGTGCACTTACGCAAACCTAAAAGACCGCACAAGTCCGAAAAACACGTAAGAGATTAAGTACTGCTCTTATGCCAATGTGAGTACATCAGGGTTTAAATGTGTTCGATTCTCTTATAATTATCACTCAAATGTGTATTCATCACTTATGCTTTGGGATAAAAGAAGAATTAGTTTGGTGGATTCAGTGACAGGAAGCTTTTCGATCTCATGTTTTAGATGGTGGATGAGTTGGATAAAGTGGTGTATTCTCCATGTTCTCTTTCTGGCCTCATCAATGCATTTGCTACTTTGGTTAGGTTCCTTTCAAAGCTCTGAGGGGTCTAAGACTAAGGATCCCCTCCCCCATCTGCGTGATTGACATGGAAGCACCTAACAACCCATTAAAGTCATAGAATAAGGAAATTCTCTCTTCGGGTAAAGAGTGGTTATTGATGTGGAAGTGAGGAGTCGTCAATTTATGTTGATGATACTCTCCTTTTTTTGTGAAGACGACAAAGATTAGTTGAAGTTTTTGTGTTGGACATTGATGTGGTTTGAAGTGTTGTCGGGGTTAATAATTAATTTAAATAAGAGTGATATCATTCCAATAAGGCTAGTCATTAAATGTGGAGGAGTTAGCCACATATCCGGGCGTGTATGTTCCTCCCCACTTCCTACTCCGGGTTCTCCCTTCGTACCTCACAAGGTGTGTTAGGAGTTCGGGACTTGGTCAAGAGAGGTTTCGAAAGAGACTGGCTTCTTGGAAGATGCATTATATTTCAGCTGGGTGGAAGGTTAATCGCAATTCAAGCAAAGACTTTTGTCCGCCTTCCACTTATTATTTATCTCTTTCGTATGCCCTTAAAGCTCAGGTTAGATTGGAAAGGATCCAAAAGCAGTTTGTCGGGAGGGAGTAAATTTCAGAAAAGCCACACTCAGGAATCACTACCATTTCGCAAAGAGAAAGCAGTGGGAACTAGTGGTCGAGAAGCTTTCTCAAAATTGAACAAGGCGTTGTTATGCAAATGGAGTCAAGGGCTTACAACGAGAGACTCTCTCAAGAAAGGTTATCTTTAGTAATTTCGTGAGACTTCGAGGTCACACCGTGGACATTAAAGCGCTTTCGTGTTGGGCTTTACGGGAAGGAAATTAGGAAGAATGACCTTCTTTTTCCAAAATGCGCCTTCTTCATAGTGATGGAAGGAGGGTTAGCTTATGGAAAGATGGTCGGGTGTGGGAGAGGAGGCTCTATGTTCCTGGTCTTTCTCTCCCTTTTAATTTGTCAGGCATAAAGTTATAAGAATGGTAACGGTACGTGGGATCGCAATAGGGGAAGGGTCGGGCCCCCAACCTTTCTAAGGTCCCACAATGATTAGGAGGGTAGAAGAGGGAAAGTGATTCCCCGCGAACTCTCACCGTACAAAATTTCAAATTTCTCGGTAAGGACAAGTTACTTTTTAAGGATGTCGGGACGATGTTATCTCTGTAAAGCTTATGTACAAAGGGTTAGATCATTCTCCCGCCATGTAGTTCTTTAATATCGCCATTTGGAATCCACCGTGTGCCTAAAATAGGCTTTTTCGCATTGAAGCTTCTAGGAAAAATGCTTACATCGATCACCTTAAACAGTGTCGTGGAAGGGTCTCGCGGAATGCTTATGTGAGGAGGATGAGGAGACCATATAGCATATGTTGATCTGTTGCAAAAAGCCAAGACGCCAGACCTTCGATGATCGTAGGACTAGTCAGGGTTTTCCCATCGCTATTCTTCATACCTCCTAAATGCAAGGAGCTCATGTGGGTAAAAAGCGCAAAAAAATCTGGATGGTAGCACTCTCGTGCCTTTCTCCGACTTTACGGTACGAGAGAAATGTGGTGGTGTTCAGATCTAGGTTTCATTTACTCAAAGGATTAAAGCCAACTTCCTGAGCAATTTGTGGACTTGGGAAAATTTGTATAGTGTTGATAACACAAATTCTTATCGATTTTTGACTTGGTTAGGAGTAGTAGTTTCGTTGATAGGGTTTTTTCAAAGTAAAATCTTCTAGCCGTTGTTTTTGCCTGCTTGCTGCTCCTCTTCGTATGTATTTATGTGTACTTTGAACACTTGGTTCTTTATCAATATATTGCTTTTATTAATTTAAAAAAAATGGTCCTAGGTAGAAAGTAGATTGAATAACACCGTTAAAGAATTAAGTAGTGTGTACTGAAAGAACTCCCCATGATCACTGGATACCCTTAAAGCCACATCCAAGCGCGCATCACACAAAGAAAATAGTCGATGATGGAAATTTTCTCACTCAATTATTGATTCTTTCTGCATTTTATCAACTATGGTATAGAACTTTCTTCTGTAGACTTGGAACAAGTCACATGGTGCACAAGGTAATTTGTAATAACAAAAACTGGACGAATCGCTAGACCACATTGGCGAACCAGTTTGGAAAATGACAATATTTGTGGATCGAAAATGGTGACTTATTACCACCGACAGATCCATAATGACTTTTGAAAGCAAGTCAAGGTTGAACCCATACTAAATAATGTAAGATCCCAACTAAGCCTATTATCATCCAAAGGGTGCAAAATTAAAGTTTAGGCCTTGGGAGAATTCTCCTTTATGCTTTTGATAAACTTTAAAGGTGGTTTCCACTTGTCTCCCACCAACTTCCTAAGCTAGTTGACCCCCGATGAGTTGAAGGCATGATTTATGTTAGATTCCCTTATATGTGATCCATATGCACTTGAAAGGCTTTCCTGCGGCGCCATTTGACAAAAGATACTTCGATAAACCCTTATCTAGCTGAAAGTCACCCCTTACATGGTCAATAACATCTTCAATTTCCTCCTTTGATTGAGAAATTAATGGGAATTGAGCATCTACTACCCATTAGATGTAACATCTTCAAAGATATGCCCATAATTTTTCGTAACTCAAGAACATAAGCATGTGGACAAAATCGCTTTGAGAACTTTGTGTGGATCAACATCCTTGAGTGAAGTTTCTTTTTTTTATATAAAGCTTTTAGCATGTCATTTAAGCCTTGACTTTACCATAAGCATATCTCCTTGTAAAATTAACAAAACTTTCTTTTCAAATCAGCATTTCGCTTTATATTTCTCAAGTTTTGGTACTCCAATCTTCCTTCGAACACACTATCACTTAATCATATATATGTTTATCATATATATGTTCACAATTGGTCGCGGCTCTCAATTGGTAGTAATGAAACTAAATTAATAGGCTTTCAGAAGCCAATGAATCACGATATCCAATGTGGCTGCAATTTGCGTAATTTATTTACTAAACTGCTGTATGCAAACCTGCAAATTACTGGAGGTGTGATCCCACTAGTACGTGTTCTAACTAAAGGCAAAATAGATCACTTAAACTTCGTTAACAATGTCTATCGTTCATTATCAGTGGAGTAGAGAAAAGTTCAACTTGTAGGTAACATCTTCCATAGCCGATGCAATGGAAGACCAAATGGCTTATCTAAGTTGGATTTTGGCTTGGTTTGAAGCCTGTCAGTTGAGAATTAATTTGATAAAAGTCTGATAATTTCAGGTAGTGGTTGAGAACGAGGTGCTCTAGCCAATGAGTTGGTCAGAAATCGGGTATCTACCGCCAGTACCTGGGTTTATTGGAGCAAACGAAAGCTTCTAAACAGGTAGATGGGTGTAAGAGAGGTTTCTAAAAGATCAAAGTGAATGGAAAAGGCAATACATTTCTAAAGGTGGAAGACTTGCTTTGATTAGAAGTTGTCTGTCCACTCTACCCACCTATGTCATGTCCCTGTTTCGATTGACTGTAGAAAGTCAAGATCGGGATTGAAAATTCAAAGAGACTTTCTACGGGAAGCTGGCAACCTGGAAGGAAGATCCATCCGGTTAGCGGATATTGTTTGTTCGAGCAGCAAAAGGTGGTATAGGTATTTGTAGTCTCTTATATTTCAACAAGGCTCTATTAGGAAAGTGGAATTGGAGATTTGCTATGGAGGAGAATTCGATATGGAGGGAATATTTGTCACTTTAAAGTATGGTAATACAATGAGGGACGGGGATGGTTCTCTAACACTTAGAGGCACATAAGCTCCGCCTCGGAAGGATATTGGCAAAGAAGTGATTCGGGGATAAGACAGAACTGTTCGATTGAAGTGGGAAATGGGCGCAAAGTCGATTGGGAGGATGTCCGTGCTGAAGCCCTCTTCGCTTCCTCTTTCCCTTCCCCATGAGGTGGCTAGCTCAAAGGGGATAAGGTGGCTGGATGAAAAGTCATCAGATAAAGAGGAGGGTGGAACTTAGATTTGAGAGTCACTTAATGATTGGGAATTAGAAGAGGCTCGAGATTTCCATATGTACCGTTAGTACTAGAAGCTCAGCCTCCGCCGACATACTTAGGTGGAATGCAGGCTTAAGGATGGCATGTTCAATCAAGTCTTCATATGACTTATCGAGTCGAGGCGCAGCCAAGGTTTGTCACATTTGGAACTTATCGCGCCTACAAAGGTGGGGCTTTTTGTAGAGGTGCGGGTGCAGGGGAAGCTCTTCGACTACGGATCGCCTTAAAACATGGTTTTTTCCCTCAAGAAGGTGTACCTTTCGTATGTGATGGAAAAAGAAGCTTGGAGCACTTCTTTATCCATTACCCTAAGATTTGGGACTTGTGGACTACATTGTTTCCTTTCTAAAGTATGGATGGGTTTTGGTCCTCCACTCTGTCAAAGAGCCGCTAATGAGCTGTGGCTCAGCCCTTCAAGAAAGAGCAGCTATATGCAGCCTCAAGGCTATTGGGTGGGCACTCAGACAGAGGAATAAAGTTGTGTTTGAGGACATGCAAGCCTGCTTGATAGGCTGAAGTCCTTTTAGTAAGGTCTTTGAGGCAACTATGATTCCTAATGTGAATCTTTCCTTTTAAGAGGAGTGCTCCAAGTTCTATGTAATGAAGTGGGTTGTTTATTTTTAGTCTTAGCTTTCCTCGTGTCGTATTTACTCCTTGTATACTTCTACAAAATTTTGTAGTGCCCGTTTGTGGCTCTTCCCGTTTTAATATATGGTTTTCTTTGCATATAAAAAAATAAAATCTTCCATAGCCGATGCAAGGTGCTGTAAGAATCTCATTAGGGCAATCAATATAAATGAAGATTGGGTAATTGAGGAATTAGAGGTTGCAACAAAGATTGTTTACTGCATTTTTTTTTTTTGATATAGATTAGTTATCATGAAGTTGCTATTATGAGCACTTGTTATGAGTGGAGTATTCCATCATGTATAAGAGTCAATGCTTTTTAAGTTGTCGAGTAATGAGAACGCGATCATTTTTTTTTTTTTTTGATAAGTAAAGAAATATGTATGAAAGAACCAAAAGAATTGAGTACAAAGAAGAGGGCAAAAGTTCCTTTAGCGTAGGAAGGGAAGCCCCTGTTTATTTAGAACCCAACCAATCAATAAACCATGCTATAGATAAAGAACCATCTATTATAGTTGTTTAGACTTTTAGTTTATGACCATAGGAGTCCAATGCAGAGAAAAAGACTTTTCATTAAAACTACCCTATTCCCCACCTTCCAAATTGTCCAAAATAAGCAAAGAGGACTGGCTTTATATATTTTTTGCCTAATTTTTCCGAGAATGCAGCTTCAAGGAAGAGACTTTTCACATGTGGGCCTTTGAGGCCCTTACTGACTTAATGGGGGATACAACTCGTACTGATGTTCTTTCCTAGATTCTGCAAGATTGCTAGGAGTTGATGAAGAAGGAGAAAATTAGCTTTTGGAGAATTTTTGAAAGGGAAAACTTTGTGAAGAGATTAGACCTCAAGTTTTGCAAGTTGATTTGAAAAGGGTGGGGCTCTAAGAAACAAACGTTTTTTGGTGAAAAGATGCAGAGACTGATCATATTGTTAGTCCATCGCTTCAACACAATACGTAATTTAGTGATTCGGGATCTCCTCAGAAGTTATTGTTGGTGTCAAATGGGTATTTCATTACAAACCATTAGAGAGACCATCCTCTTCACAGGCTCTTGTGGAAGAAGCGTAAAAGTGAGCTTTCTTGACGCAAATTTCCTCTGGGTGTTTTTCTCGACCATCTCAGAAGCAGCGAATTATATCGCTTGAAAATAAAGACTTTATCAGTTCAAAGGATGCAAAAACCTCATTTAAATCTATGGTCTTGGTCAAATGTACGCACAAGAGCCAGAGCGAAAAGTGTGGTTTAGATCCCTTGGGCGGGCTTATACTTCCTTTAACTCGATGGGATGTAGTTAAGGGATGGTGGGTATAGTCTTTTGAGGGCGAGAAATTCTATTTACACCCCAAGAATTTCTCCTAGAAGAACTCATATCACCACACACAACCTTATTTACAATCCCATCTTCTCAAGCTGGTGTATAGGAGAAATGATGGGGTGTAGTCAGAATCTCTTAAAGGCTGATGGGTTTTTTGCTTTTGCTTATCTTTCTTCTTCTCATTCCTATACCACAGAGGACCAGAGGCCCCTCGTTTCTTCCTATTGAATATATATGCTTTTACTCATCAAAAGAAAAAAAAATTCTAGCCAAAGTCCCAACTAATAGTTGAATAAAATAATAGGAGAATAGAAAGGATATGACCATGTAAATAAGAGTTCTCTTTTGGAGGTGAATAATGGGCTTCAATCAGAAATGGGTGGTTCTAGGATTGCATTTTCATAGCTAGCTTTTCAGTCTTAGTAAATGAGATTACGACAAGGGTCCCCGCTTAGCTTTCAGGTTGGTTATGGAAGCTTTGGGAGCTCTTCTTTTGAAACAATTGATGGAAAGTGGTTTCATCTCATGATTTAGGGTGGGAGAGGAAGGTAGAGGAATTGTTTGAATTTCTCACCTCTTATTTGTAGGTGAAACTCCTTTTGCAATCCTCATTCGTATCAATTCACTTATTTAGCGTAGGTTTGCTTTAGTTTGAGGCGTCATTAAGTTTGAAGATTCATTTGAACCAGAGGGGACTTATTTTACTTTATTTTATTATTATTATGATTATTATTATTATTATTTTGATAAGTAAGAAAGAGTGGACTTTATCAATAGGCAGATATTGTCTTCTTTTGTCCTTGCCTTAGATAAGTCAAACAACTCAAGTGTTTGCCAATCAATATTGGACCACCTTCCTATAGCTCCACAATTCTCTTCAAATGTTCATCGCACCATAAGTGAAAGGGCAACCGCATACCAACTACCTTCTTCTAAATTTCCTCGTTCGATAATTTCGTGGACACCACCTTCTCACTGACCATGTATCCTTCCTTAACTGAAAGAACCTGTAAATCTCCCAAAGAAAGGAAGCTTTCTCCACTTTTCTACAAAAAGTAATCCTTCTCTAGCTATGAGTCACTACACCTTTTTGACCTAAGAGTTTCACTGCAGCCCAACCACTCTCGACCAATTAACAATAGATGCTGGGCACTTGCAAATGACTACTCTCATCCATATCCTATATGGAATGATGCCTTGTCTCCTTGATCCTTCCCCCTTGATTACTCTTGCATAGGATTGGTTGAAAGGAACTACTTTTTTTTGCATTTTATTATTTAATCCTTGCACTGCTTTTTCATAGCCACTACCTTTGTAGAGGGGGCTACCAACAACAAAGAAATCATGTGCACTCCATCCCAACCTCGTGTCTTTCTAACCCTCGTGTATAACGAGAAAAGTTGTGTTTCTACAGAGCGAACTCTAAAAGGAGCCACAACCACACAGTTGAAACCCACCTCCATCAAGTGACCTCCGGTTTTTCCATGGCATTTTTTTGTCGAGCTCATAAAGCTCTTCACCAATGGTATTCTCGTGATGTTCGCAACGATCCACCTCTTCCCTCCAGACCCAAAGAAAACAAAGTCCTGTCTCAGAGAAATCCAAGTACTCCATACACACCTTCAAACCCGACATGGAAAGTCTTCTTCTCCAAAGTGACCTCATTCGCTTCTTTTCGAACTCCTCGTTTTTCCTTATCAACTAGGCAAAGAGATCGTTGTGTTATGCGTTTGAGGAATAGTTGGCAAAATCTGATTTTGGGTGTTTGATTTTTTGCATTCCAAACAAGATCAATTGTGGTTGATAAATGATGTTGAGTTGCACATCGCTTAAAATGGAAGAGGTTCATAGACATGTAAGGTTGACATGACAAATGTGTGTGCAGCTATATATATGTATATGTGTGCAAGAAGGCAGAGAGATAAAGCCGCATGTGTAAATTAGTACAAACTTTCATTGCCCGCTTTATATAACCGGCTAGGTAATCTGTAGGAGTTCTAAACTTTGCCTTATCCAAGATAATGAGTCACCTTTTTCTTGTGAGATGATCGGGTATTTAAAGCACCGTTGTTTCCCGCTTTTTGTTTAACTTAGTAAATGGGAGTTGTGGGTGGACTGTAAGGTATTTGAAGTTTAAAAACAATATTATCTGATGATGTTTCTTTCTGTTTCAATATGACAATAGATGGAGCTCACACAGTATCAAGAACGGTAAAGAGATGACCTAATGACAAAGTTAGTTTTCGCCTTTACGCTTCTGAGTACATTTTATGAATGTTGTAATGAAACTGAAAGTGCTCGTAGGGTGGTGTTGTAGAGAGTATTTGGATGGGTCCTCAAGCATATTTTGCAATTTACAAAATGGTTGGTAACCCAACCCTATGTTACCGACATTGTCGTGTTTAGATTATTTTTTTGAAACTTCGTAATTTCATTTATGTAGTATAACTATAAACCGCTATCAATTATGGATTAGAAAATAGATTTCAATTGGGGTTCCTGAGACATATTCATCATTAATAAGAGCCGCAATGAAGAAGTTTTGATTTCGAGAGGATCATTTGATGCGGGTGGTTAGTTTTAAGATTTTTATATTATGACTCTCGACTTGCAAACCATGAGTGTGGATATTAAGTGATTTAATTGATGAATGCCTTATTCTAAGAATACAAAATAAACATTTTAATATTAGCCGTGACGCCCTGTGGGGTCCGTCACTACCCGTCAACTCACATGAATAAGCGATGCTCGTTACCCGACGCCACTAAAATCTGCGTAGCCTTTGTACGGAGCTCTACCCAAATACATACAATACTTAGCAAAACCTGCATTTAATTGTCCCAAAACAGCCCAATATATGTAATATATATCAAATACTACCATCAGCCCATAAACAAGATCAATATATATAACTATATACCCAATAGTTACAAGAGTTCAAATGTTTTACTCTCATACTACATATATTAAAATAATTAATTTCTAATACATGTAACATCAACGCCAAAGCCAATCCCGGCTTTTCTTCAAATCTCGCCTAGATCGAGCCGCCCGCACGCTCCCGTACCAGAACAGCGGGGATCCCACGACTCCGGTGAGCTAATGCTCAGTAGGAGAATCGCCCTAAGTGGGCTACTCACCACCAAAGTGCAGTGCAATGTTCCAATTTAAACACACATTTAAGAAAATGCATGACCCTACTTGAATGTCTATATGACCAACTCAGATCCCGAGTCCTCACCAACTCTCTCACACTCGCCTAAGCCTTGTATGAGAATTTATTATTTTGTTTGTTTGTGGACAACCCTCCGATGTATAAATATATCAATTGGGCCGATCCGACAATTGATATTTTAAATTTGGACTACCCTCCGATAATTAATATTTTTAGACTACCAACTATTTTTCTACTTAGATTCCATTCCTATGCATTCAACTCCTAAACTTAGGATGTTCAAAGGCATATGGAATGCATGTACGCATTTCCAATACAAGCCTAATCACATGCAAATATGTAAACCTGCACATATTCACATAATATCAAATCACACAATCATGTCATGTAATTTTACAATTCAATACACCGAAAATTAGCTCACTTGGGCTAATAATCAAACACGAGCAATTTAAATTAAATCACTCGGCCAATCACATATTTTCACAAAAATATAATTTTAGAACACTGTTTCGGGAATAGTGAAACCCTTGATTACTATTCCCGAAACATCACAACTCAATGGTTCACTTAGTGAACCCGCAATCCACGGCCATTCCCGGCCCAATGCATACCAAGCAAACATTTAATGCACAAATTACACAAACTGCACCAAATCAGCCCGTACCCATACACGGCTGCTCCAAATTTTGTTTCAAAATTTATCAATCTCACCCTGCTGCTCGATCGATCACCGGCCCCTCACTCCGCCATTCCGACTCAAACATCGACAAACACTTAAAATGGGAATAAACTCAAGTAGGGAGAAACTCTACCTCGGAGTTTGTCAAAACTCACAAAATCGAGTCCACGTGAGCTTGCCCGCTGCAGAACGTTTTCCTTCTTCTACCGAAGACGCTCAGACATTGATCTGTCCGCATTTCTAGAGAAAAGCTTGAGGTTCTCTCTCTAAAACCTAAAAGAAAATGGCCATTGCATCTTCCCCTGCATATTTCACGTTTTGTCTTCGCTTAGTGAGGTTAGAGACTAGCACTATTCCTCAGTATTTAAAGGACTTAAAATCAAACCTAAATGCCTATTATGTCCCCTTATATTCCTTGTGATTTGATATTCGCACTATCTCTACCGTCCATTTTCATCATTTCATTCTCATACCACTCATGGCACATGAGTACGTGTTATATGTGACTGCTACATCGAAATCGCTTATCAAGACCGAAACGTGATGCCTCGAAAAACGTGTCAACTCCGACTGTCTCAGAAAATTACGAAATTTTACGTGCAACTGTGATTTTGTGAGACGATTCTAATCCAAGCATACAACTGCTTCATCCGGGAGATCTAGAGAATTAATTCCGCATTTTTAACCTAAATCACAATTTTGTAATCTAAATTACGATTTTCGCCTCTTTATTCAAGAAATCGAATTTCTCAGTTCCTACATTCTCCTCTTAAAAGGAATTTCATTCCGAGTCTGTATGATACTCATGAATCACAGAAAGAACATGCAAGACTCACTTAGTTGCATGTAAACAAATATTTAAATCTTAAACGACTAAACCATGTACCCTCATCCCTAAACAAAGCAGTAGGTGGTCTCGTATCGTGTCCCTCGCTCCCACGTGAACCTCCACTCTAGCAATTTCTACCAGGCCTCACGGTCTTAAGGTCGTAAAACCCGATCACTAGCTTATCAACAATGCGCAAAGACCGGTCCCTCCTCGAAGGTCCCATCTCGTGTCAACTCAACTGGGTCCCCCAATCCACCACATGAGCTGTGATCTGAGTATATTTCCTATAATGGAGACGTGAAATACCCCACGGACACTCGACATACCGGGCTTAACTTAACCCACGCCACCGTTGCCTATCCTCTCGAGTATCTCGAAAGGCCCAATGAACCTCGGCGATAGCTTCCCGTGCTTGCCGAACCTGACCACTCCTCTCTGGGCATCACCAGCAAGACGCGGATCCCCAACCTCGAACTCTAAGGGTCGACACGACATCTACATAGTTCTTATGTCGTCCAGCCGTGAGGAAGACGCCGTCGTGATCAAGTTCACCTTCTCGAAGTGTTCCCAATCAAATTAGGACCGTTGATGGAACTCTCTCCCAACCTCGGTCCAACATAATCCGCGACCCGTACGGGCCTCCCCATACCTGCCTCATACGGCAAGCCATCTCGCATACTCGCCGATAACTCGCCAAGTTGTGCGAATTCCACCAAGGGCAAATGCTCCTCCCAACTAATCCCAGATCCGACGCGATGCTCGTAGCATGTCCTCTAATACCCGTGATAGTCCTCTCTCGGGATCGACCACATCCGCTCTAAGGGTGGAATGTTGTACTCATCGCCACCGCAGGTTCCATACTCGGGAAAATCCTTCCAAAGTGCGCCGTAAACCTTCTCGTCCCTATCCGACACTATGGATACCGGTAATCTGTTGGCTCTGACTATCTCACCGAATGTACAACCCAAGAAAATCTCTCCAAGGAGAAGGTCATCCTAAAGGCTAGAAATGTGCCTACTTCGTGAGCTCCAGCCCACTATCACCATACCGCGTCATGCTTCGCTCGCGCCTCCAGGGCAAACTGGGTCACAAAGTCCATCGTGACGTGCCCCATTCCACTCGCCCACCACTAATGGTCAAGTAGCCCCGTCGGGCCTCTCGGTGCTCCCTTAACTTGTCGACATGCAGACATCGCTAACAAAATCCCCAACGTGTCTCTTCATCCCGCTTCAATAATACTGGCGACGAAGATCCCGGGTACATCTTAAGGCCACCCGGATGCACGGAAAATCGAGAGCGCTGAAACTCCCCGAGTAAATCTCTCTCAAATCTGGCCATCCGGGAACCACTACCGCCCCCCTATATCGAAGACTACCATCCGCGTGGACAGTCTAGCCCTCGTCACCCGTACCGACGCCCCCGACGCCGACCATTCCTCGTCTCCGCCACGGACTCAATCACCGCCAACGTAGACTCCGCAGGTGGGCCCACTAAACTCCTCAAGGTACCCCCGAAACCGCTTCACCGCATCAGCCCAACCGCCCTGATGGGCCTCGAACATCCGTCAATCCCGAGTTATACTAGTTAACGCTCCTGACTCCGACCGAGTGCATCGCCACCACATTTGCTCCACGGATGGTAATGCAAAGTGAAGTCATAGTCCTCAGAACTCCATCCATCTCGCTGCCTCAGAACAGGTCCCGTTGCGTGAAAATAGCTACTGTGACTTTTATGGTCCGAAAGTACACCTCAAACTTCCTCGCCGTATAAGTAGTGGCGCCGCATTCGCTACAGATCTCACGCCACCAACTCCATGTCGCAGGTGGGGTAATTTCGCCGCGATTCTTCAACCGACGAACCATGCTTCTACCCTCCCGGACAGATCAAACACACCCCAACCCGCCTCGAGGCATCAATACACCGGTAAATTTTGTCCCCCGTCCGAACTATTAAGATGGGAGCTTGGGTGCCCCTCTTCAATCTGAGGCCCGCTCCTCGCACGGCCATCCCAATCAAACTTCGACCTCCTTCCGGTCAACCTAGTCATGATGTGTCGCCAATCCGAGAAATCCTCAATGAATCTCCTATAATACCCAGCTAATCCCAAGAAACTCACGTATCTCTCGAAGACCGCCTCTCCTAACTCATCACCGCCGACCTTCTCCTCGGGTCGATCGACACTCGACGCCGACACCACGCGTCCTAGAAATCTCACCTCGCAGGCCGTAAACGCACTTACCGAACTCGCGCACGTTGGATGGTGTCTCAACAACCGTGAAAACGATCCTCGGGCGATACTCATGTCTCCACTCGACCGGAGTAGATCAAGATGTCATCCACGAAGACTACGACAAACCGATCTAAATGTGGTCGAAATATCCATGCATGAGATCCATGAACGCAATGGGCGCATTCTGCCAATCCTAAGGGCACGCAAACTCATAGTGCCCATAACGCGTCTCTAAACGCCGCCTTAGGAATATTTATCCCTAACCCCGCCGATGGTAACCGCCATGTAAGGTCTATCTCGAGTAGACTGCGTTCTCTCAACCGATCAATAACCATCAATCCTTCGCAGAATCTGCACCGATTCTCGACTGCACTCCTGGCTCAACCATCTGCAATCAATGCACAAATGGCTGGTCTTGTCATTTTTCTTCGCAAATAGAACCTGTGAGCCCATGGTGAAGTGCTCCTAGCCTAATGAACCCCTTTGTCTAATAGCTCCTCGTAACTGACTCGAAGTTCCCGCAATTCAATCGGTGCCATCCTATGCGGAGTCATAGAGATGGGTGAGTACCAGGGTGTAACTTGATACTTAAGTCTACTACTCCTCTCGCGGAGGTAGTCCGTGCAACTCATCCGGGAAAACATCCACATACTGCACTACCCGAGGTAGATCCAGTCTCGGTCTTCCTCGTTTTCGTGTGGAAAGCGCTCACTAGCCAACCCGCTAATCGCCCTCGACACCTGGACTCATATATCGCTTCCAGTGGCAAAATGTCATGCTTATCTCCCTGAAACACCACACGAGTACCGTCCTGTGTGTAGACGGTAACCCTCCTACGCTCACAATCGATAATCCACCCCGTAGCCGTCACCAATCCATCCCTGGGGATGACATCGAACTCGACATGTCCATGATCCCGATTAGTGCTCGTGCGCAATTTCAACCCTATTAGATAGGTTTCAGTACTTTTTTGATCATTAATCATGTCATATCCCAATTGAAGTGTTCAAGTCATTTAAAATTGCGTCACTGAGGGTGTTTTTCGCCGTTTGCGGATTTCAGAGCATGATCGGGTCTCAACCTCAATGCAAATGATCAATCATGAGGTCGAGTTTAGTCTCACCCATCAACAAGCCCAAAAATCAATGGAAAACAAAGGAAAAGTGGAGGAAATGAGTGCAAAGCTGAAGACAGACGAGGCATGCGTGAACAACAAAAACAGACTTTCGCAACCTGTCGCAACCACCTCGCAACTTAGCGACTTCGCAAACCACCGCAGCTCGCAATCTCAAGACAAATTGCGAAATTCGCTAGCCAACTTGCATTCGTGCATTTGCAAATTCGCCATTGACAATTTGCTTAGTTAGCGAAATTTCGCTAGCTAGCTTAAATTTTCCAACCTTGCCAAATTGCTAAACACTTAGCTGGGCCCGCTGTGACCCTTGCCACTCGCTTAAACCTTGCCAAATTCGGGCTAATTTAGTGAAATTCATCCCGTATTAAAATGCATGCCTCGTCATGCTTTGTACTAATGTCGAACCGCCTTTCAAACTTGGTTTATTACCCAATTGTCCTATAACTTAGCTTAGTTGTTGGGTTTTTTGTATTTTCATACTCTGAGAAAGCTCAGTAAATACCCTCATGTTTTGTAATAAAGAGGAGGGTGGATAGAAGGTGAATACAAGTTTTTGGTGATTTGTAAGTTATTTTCTTTACCGTTTTTGTAAATAAATTGTTTTACTTTAAGCTTTCTTTATTTTCTCTTCTCTCTTTCTCTTCTTCTTTCACTTTCGCTCATAAACACACCTCTCGAGGATGACAACCCAGAGAGGAGCTGCTCGCGTTTCCTTCTTTGAAGAGGAAGGAAGCTAGCTGTGGTGGGGGTTAAGCATGTCGTCTCTTGTACTAAAAAGTCAATGTAGTGTATTTACGGCCCTTATTTTCAAAATTAGTTGCATAACACGGGATGTTATTGCTCGGGCCAATACTCTCCATGCTTTAGGATCGTTGTTCTTTAGATGGTCTCTACGAGCCTCCGAGGTAGCATTCACATGTTAGGTTCTTCAAATTGGTGGTTAAATAACATTGACTTTTATTGTTTTGGCCAATACTCTCCCTCCATACTTAGTAGTTCGCGTCGGTGAGAGATGCGCTGTGATTCTTTAGATGGTCTTTACTAGCCTTATAAAAATGATAAAGGAATGTTAGGGTTTTAAACAAAAAGGGGCCATAACTGCATCCTGTGTTGACTCACATAGGAGGATAAAACCTGAGGACATGTGTTTGCCCCAATTATTGTCAAGTGACCTAAATCTTCAAAGTTTAATTTCTTCACTTTAAATTTTAGTTTTTACCATTTCTAGTTTTTACAATTTCCAGTTTAAACCATTTACAAATAAGACACAAATCCAAAGTCCAAATAGGAAAGCCTTACCTTCACGCCTCCTAATGCAAACCATTTTTTAGAAACCATCCTGTGCAGCCAACTTGGGATCACTATATCGCAGAAGCCTGACTACGGCAGTAGTGTGAGCTTAGTGGGTGTATATAAATTTTGTTGATTTAGCTCACCATCGTGGCACGAATCGTATCCCAGGTCCACCCGAGTAGAGTCCCCCGAGATCTCCAACAAGAACCTCTACATATCATCCCTATTCTCGCCCTAATTCCTAGGGGAGAACTCACGTACAAAGGCTCCTCTAAGGTCTCAACCTCTAAGCCCAACTCGATCACTACTGATGCAGTAATGAATGAATGCGAAGCACCAGAATCAAATAGCACTCTAGCCCATAGGCGAGATAGCAAAATTGACCTTCAGTATAAAGGCCGGCCGGGACTGGCCGACCCCGCCTCAGGTGCGACGGCACAGACACGCCCGAACCCCCGAGGTCCCTCGCCCAGGCCTGCCCCTCCGGCCTACCATGCTTTGGCCTCTCGCCTACTCGTGAAATGCGGGGTGCCCGTAGGCCTCAAACCAGTAATCGCTCCTCGCTCAGACTGTTTCGTGGAGGAACGCATCAGATCCTTCTCCCCGGGTTCGCATCGATTGGACCGTGATGTCCCAAACCCCGATCCTCGCTCGGGCAATCCACCAGCGGCCCGCCAGCCGCCGACAATGGTAGCACACCATCCGCCCCGCCCGACTGGCAACTTCATCTGGGCCCCGCCCGACCAAGAATCCTCATCTCTGTCCCTCGTCCGATGGCGTGACTTCGAGATCCGCGAACTGTGAGGCTCTTCGCCTCTTCCCCGAACCGGAGAAAGACTGACCGTCTCTTCCTTTCACACTAACACTCGCATCCCGAGTGTTCGAAAAGATCCTCCATATTCCTACGGTCGTGGCCGTCCCAACCATAATCCACCCTGTAGGCGAGTCCCAATATCCCGCAACGGTCAGACAACTTCAGCCACTCAAACCTCCAATCCTTAGCCATGTCTCGTGGGCCACGTAGTCATCCGCACCGCTAACTCGTGAACTGAGCTACGAGTCCATCACCGTCATCGCTTCCTCGCTTCAGCCTAGGAACTCCCGAGCTGGGTAATGCTCGCGCTTGAAATACTGCCCATGAACAAACATGAAACTCGCCATACCGCAATCTCTAAGGTCTCTGTTTAACCCATCTCCACCGCATTCGGCCCGCCTCTAACCGAATGCAATTAACTCGACCGGTCAGACGGAGGTGACCTCCATAGCCTCTAATACGTTCTCTATCTGCATAAACCAATGGTCGACCACCATCGGATCTCCTCCCCCTGTGAATGTCGAAGGATGATGCGTCCTAAACCTCTGGGGGTTACTAGGATCTCCCTGACTACCTGCTATGCTACCGCGGCAATAGCATTTCGCAACACCTACGGCCCTACAAAGGCCCGCCGATCAAATGCTCCACGACCGGTCAATTGTCTATGGTGCCCGCCAAGGTCTCCGTGGACGTCCTCTACGTCCTCGTCCTCTACTAGCCATTTACACAATTAACATGGCAACAAGAATCATTTAATTTTCATTTCAGTCTAACTAGTAATGCAGATGCTAATTACTAATAGACTTGACAACCATGAACTGACCCGTTCATTTTCTAAGTGGCGCTAAATTAAAACCACTCAATTCATTTATTTCACAAAATTCTAAGCTTTGTCATCAGATCCAAAATCCCTAAGGTCATAGTTCCTAACCTTAGCATTCACCCTTTTTCCTATACACATTACACCATGCATATAGTCTCCTACGCAACAACTGCGCAATCACAATTTCCAATGATAGTTAAATACAATACAGTATCTCTAAAGCATAAGCACAACCCTGAGACACTAATCATACACATAAATCAGTGTATATGCATTGCCCTTGCATTTACAGGTAGTGCAAGGCAATAAATTTTGCATTTAAAATATTGTTTTCAACAAAATTTTATTTTCGAAAATTTTATTTTTGAAAATTTTATTTTTCGAAAATTTTGTCAAATTTTATTTGATTTTTGTTTATTTTTAATTAATTTAATTTAATAAAAAATGTTTTTTTTTCCTTTATTTCAAAGCCTACTGAAACACTCCATTTTACACTGGGAATCCCCCATATATGGAATCCTCATAACATATAAGAATCCCCCATGTTATTTAAGAATCCCCCATGTTACTTAAGAATCCCCCATACTGTTTTAGAATTCCCCATACTATAGAAGAATCCCCCAAGTTATATAAGAATTCCTATGGAGAATTCATTCCCGAGTGAGTCTATATTTCATTTTAAACGGAACCATGTCCGAGTGAGTCGAAATCGAAGTAATTTTCCGAGTGAGTCGGAATCATATTCGAGTGAGTCTGAACCATGTCCGAGTGAGTCGGAATCATGTTCGAGTGAGTCAGAACCATGTCCGAGTGAGTCTGAACCATGTCCGAGTGAGTCGGAATCATGTTCGAGTGAGTCGGAACCATTTCCGAGTGAGTCGGAATCTGGCAGGGACCACTATATGAGAATCCCCCAAACTATATAAGAATCCCCCACACTACGTTACGTAAAAATCCCCCATATTATATAAAAATCCCCATAAGATGAAATTATTTTCGGTCTAGTTCGCCAAACTATAAACTCTCAAATTTTCAAACACTTCACTTGTTTTCCAACGTGCTAATTATTAAGTACATGTACAATAATATTCCACAACACACATAAACACGGGTATACACACCATCATACAATAACTCACCAAATCACACAAAACATCAACACATGCATGTATGGTCCTAGTTTTGTCCCGTGATTTTCTATAACCATACCTAAACTCAACATCAAACCACACCTAATGGTGATGCTCTCACTCAACTAAGGCCTAGGCCCCAAATCCTCAATCTATAGGTTTCCATATACCTATTCTCCACATCAACCACCCAAGTGGTGATGGATACCCAACCCAAGCTCCCTAGGTATTCGTATACCTAAGCTCTGATACCAAGCCGCGGACGCCCAAACCCGGGGTCCGTTGGACTCACCCGTCAACCTCGCGGAATACAAGTGGATGCTCCAAGTTACCCGACGCCACTTCAGTAAAATCTGGGCAGTCTCCTCAGACGGAGTCATCCAAATACAATACTTGTATAAAACCTGCATTTACCTGTCCCAAACAGTCCAATATATGCAATATATATCCAATACGGCCACTTGGGCCCATAAACAGAACTCAATATACATGCCAACTATATACCCAATAGTTACAAGAGTTCAAATGTTTGATTTCCTGCATTTTACATATATTAAAAATACTCAATTTCTAATACATGTAAATATCAACGCCAAAGCCACAATCCTTCAAATCTCGCCTAAAGACGAGCCGTCCCCGCACGCTCCCTCGTACCTGTAAATAGTGATCCACTGATCGGGGTGAGCTAATGCTCGCAGAGAATCGCCCTAAGTGGGCTACCACCACCTAAGTGCACAGTTCCACTTAACATATCTGCAATGTATTGAGATCCGGCCTTACTGCTCCGTATACAGAACAACTCGCATCCCGAGTCCTTCATCGACTCTCTCACTCCTGCTTTCTAAGCCTTGTATGAGAATTTATTATTTTGTTTGTTTGTGGACAACTCCTCCGATATAAATATATCAATCGGGTCGCTCCGACGACATTGATATATTATTTGTTTGTGGATCATCCTCCGATGAATATCAATTAGGCCGCCCAACGATCGATATTTTAAATTTGGACTACCCTCCGATACTAATATTTTTAGACTAATCGAACCATTTTTCTCTAGACTCATCTCATGCACTAACTCCTAAAATCCTAGGATGTTCCAGTGCATATGGAATGCATGTATGCCATTTCCAATACAGTCTAATCACATGCAAATATGTAAACCTGCACATATTCACATAATATCAAATCACACAATCATGTCATGTAATTTTACAATTCAATACACCGAAAATTAGCTCACTTGGGCTAATAATCAAACACGAGCAATTTAAATTAAATCACTCGGCCAATCACATATTTTCACAAAATATACTTAACATCAAGCTTTCTGTGAATAGTGAAACCCTGATTACTATTCTCAAACATCATTAACTCCAACCCGCTCACTTAGTGAACTCCAATCCACGGCCATCTCCCCGCCCACGCATACCAAGCAAACATTTAATGCAATAAATTACACAACCGCACCAAATCAGCCCGCATCCATACACGGCCGGCTCCAAATTTTGTTTCAAAATGAGGTCAATTCTGGTCCTGCTCAGGGATCGACTGCAAACCAGCTCTCACTAGCCTCATTCGACTCAAACATAGACAAACACTGTGCTGGGAATAAAACCTGCTAGGGAGAGAAACCCCTACCTCTCGGAGTTTGTCGAAAACTCACAAAACCGGAGTCCACGCGTAGCCTGCTCCACGTAGAACGTTTTTCCTTCTCGGCCCGAAGACCGCCGACGGTCGGATCGTCCGCATTTCTAGAGAGAAACTTGAGGTTCTCTCTCTAAAACCCAAAAGAAAATGGCCACTG
Source organism: Tetrastigma voinierianum (assembly GCA_016808115.1). Lineage (NCBI taxonomy): Eukaryota > Viridiplantae > Streptophyta > Magnoliopsida > Vitales > Vitaceae > Tetrastigma > Tetrastigma voinierianum. Next base: position 15,673 of record JAEQBH010008833.1, on the reverse strand, counting down.
CATCTTCCCCTGCACATTTCACGTTTGTCTTGCTACTGAGGTTAGAGATCGCGACTATTCCCTTTAAGATTTAATGACTTAAAATCAAAATCCAAATGCTACGCCCCTTATATCCCCGTGATTCGATATTCCAAAGACTATCTCTACTTCCATTTTCATCATTTCTCTACTCATACCACTCATACACATGAAAGACATTTATATGCGACTTTCGCCACATCAAAATCGCTTTTTTAATACTAAGATCAAACGTGATGCCTCGAAAAACGTGTCAACTCCAATCGCCTCGAATATTACGAAGCTCCACGGTTAGCCAGATTACGAGATAGATTCAACGTGTAACTGCTTTGTCATCCGAGATCTAGAGATTTGTTCGGATTTTTAACCGAAATTACAATTTTGTAACCGAAATTACGATTTGCCCTTATTCCGTGGTAATTAATACTTCTCGTGTCTTAAGACAATTTTTATCATATTCTGGTTCAAGCATAAACAAATCTATCTTTCTATTGGGTTTAATATGATATTTTTATTTTCATCTTCATCGAATCCTCATTTTTCTCCCTTTTTCCCTTGTTTCCAGCAATGGACATTTCTGTGAAAGCAGCAGTTGCCGGCATGCTTGCCTGCCCATATTGGGTTTTACAAGGTCAGATAAATCAAATTCTAAAATAGATACATATCTATAGTAAGCAAAAGGGGTGAAAAGAAAGAAAGAAAGAAAAAATGTATTTTTTTTTACTTAATTTCAATGGGAATGGAACTTTTGGTTTCTAAATAAAGAATATAAAATAATTGGGTTTTTTTTTTTTTTTTGAATACTTTAGTACTTTTATTTAAGTATTAAGTTTTGTTTCGTTATATGCTAAAAGTTACCATCATCTTTACATCCAAACATCTTAAAAAAGATTTATTCAAAACATTAGGTGCCTAGGTATAAGCAAGCATTTGATCTTGACCTCCACATCGGAAAATAAAAAGCTCTCTATTATTAGCACTCGTCACTCAACCAAACCACTAGAGAATTGCACAATCTGGGCTTGAACTTTGTCAAAAAAATACACCCTTGCCGAACGTCCAAATGAAGTGTGTTCAAATGGATTTTCCAAACCGATGGAGGTGAGGTAGTCCGGTTTTTAAAACATTGATAACAATTGAACTAACTTGTACTAGGCTTTTGTTCGACGTCCAAACCCGATTTGATTTAATGGGTATACGGTTTAAAAGGACATTCCAAACCCAATTGAACTAACTTGGTAAGGGGCGTTCAGTTTAGGGGCTTCCAATTGTTGACTTTTTAATGGATGATACTTTAACAGAAGAGATCACATCATTTGTTTTGAAGAGAAAGGTATTTATTTAAGAAAGAAGTGGAAAAATGATGATAGAAAGAAAAACAGAAAATGAGAATTATTTATCCAAAAAAATTATTTTTCACTTGTTCAATTTTCGTAAATTTGAAAATTGGATAACTTTTATTTCTTTTTCTATATTAAAAGATGTGGTATTTTTTTTTATAGAAAACTTTGAAAATATGGTCAAAAAAAGGAAATTTTAAATTTTAAAAATAAAATAATCATTTTTCTCATATATTAAAAATGTACTTTTATAGAAAAACTTGAAACTTTTTTACTTTGAACTTTATGTTTATTTAACAGTTTTTCCAAATAATAATTAATGAGAAAATGTTTAATTTCTTTAGTTTTTAATTAATTTTGTTAAATGAATATTTGTTAGGCATTTATTCACTTTGCATTATATCTTAGTATCATTTCTCTTCATAATTTTGTCTTATCTCAGTTCTTAAAGCGTTCAAAGTTTAAAAAGGTAGGACATACAAGAATGAGAGGGGTCTTAGGTTAGAGTCTCGATAGGAACAATTGAGTTTTTTTATATAAATGTACATAATTTTAAAATTATACCTTTACATGAATTAAGCAATAAAAAATGAAAATTTACTATAAGTGTTTTTGCACTCTTCTAATTAAAATATGGCATAATCCATAAATTGTATTTAGACCTAAGCTCATGCCCATAAGTAAAAATCCGAGAGAAATGGGCTTAGATCCATTTGAATAAGCTCCTATAAAAGTCTGAGAGTATTTTTGAAAATTTTAAAAATTTTATAAAGTCAAGAGACTTTTTCTCATAGTCAAAACATGTCAAAAATATGTGGTCAATTATTTGAGGTGGTTGAGAAAACTTGGGAAGCAAGCCTCCCTAAAGGAGATGTGGGCACTTTTACAATAGTAATTCAAAAACTCCTACGAAAAGAGGGGACACGAGTAAGGAATCAACAACCAATCAACAAACAATTCAGCACCGAATCACTTCTAGTTTCTAATCATTATAGTAGAATTTTTCGTTTATTTTCTTTGCATAACTTTGTCATTTTAGTTTTTCCAATGAAATACAACAATTTCTTTGGCAATTTATACAATGATTCTTTCACTTCCAATTTTCCTAGTGAAATACACCACCTCTTTCTATTCAATTTATTTTATTCAATTTATTATTATCGCATTTTTACTTAGATTATGGGGAACTCTAAGGGAACCAAGGAACCTAATTTTTCGTCTGATCAGAAGTTTGATTTTTGGCACAGTATTAATTTTGAAACACTTTAATTTCTTGGCATATTGGTGCATTTTTCTAATTGTCAGTGTGTATGTTGACGTGACATTCACAAAAATCACCAACAATAACAATAGGCATTGTTGATAATAGTTTAATTAAGATTAGAAAAGATGTTGTATTTTAAAATTTAGTTTAAAGACAATTAAAAGAGTTAAAGTCTGTTTGATTCCTATTTTTGAAAATTTGTTTTTAAGAATGGTTTTTAAAAAAAACAACATTTTTGCCCTTCGAAAAACTAAAATCGTGTTTTTGTTTTGTGAAAGAAAAAGAACTATATATATCTGAGTTTTGTTCTTTAGCCTTTTCAAAATAAAAATTTAAAATTTATTCAATAAAGAATCATTTAATACTTATATAGAAAAAATAAATAAAATGACTTAAAAGAATGGTGAATAAATAAAATATTCAGCTTAAAATTGTTTTTAAGGCTTTCTTCAACCTCTCGGCCCCGAATGATTTCATCTTCTTCCAATCGGTGTATACCTTGCACTGAAATATTTTTCCATGTGGTGATACAGAGCTTCACGCTTAGTAGAGAGACTCTACAAAGGCTATTACTTTCTAAATGCACATGCAATGTTTATCAACACATTCATATATATATATATATCAACATCCCAATACAAGGATGCAATTCTAATGGAATACTATAAGCCATGCCATGAAATGAGATGAGACTAACTCAATGCATGAAAAATCCGAGTCATCACAGACTCCCATTACACAATGCATAGCCAATGTGTGATAACATCCATCTTCAATGAATTTCATCCAACACTACTTTGAAACAAAATCAAGTTTTTAGAAATTAAAACTGATTGGATGTTTCACCTCTAAGGATCATTTTATTAACAAAACATGTGTCTTTTGTGGCTAGGCGAATTTTTGGGGTCTCACTGCAAGCTTTGCACGCCTTCCTGCACTTTCACGGGCTTTCACTGTTGGACACATGCATAACCAAAAATATCGGGTTTTTCACCCGAGGCATTCATCACCGCTTGCTACCAATACCGACACAAGTTTCCATACCGCGAACGTTGGAATTCCGCCAACTGCTCACGCAGATAGCAACTGACTAGATCAACCAACTGAAAAGATGTGTGATGACACTATTTCCATACTGTCGTAATAATCCAATTCTGCCGAACTCGCTCAACGTATCGGAGCCCACTTATCAACCACCAAGGATGGTGTGTGATGGCACCATACACTTACAATCCGCGAGTTAGTGCCTCATTGCATATGTGCAATGCATTATGCTTAAAATCTACTTCCTGTCACATATATAATGTATGCCATATGGATAATTTATCATGTATCATGTATAATTATATCAAAAACATATAATTTCCAAATAGTTCATCTTAATGTCAATATATTAGAGTTAATATATCACATTCAATCAACAATTATCACCAAGCAAGTCAATCAAAAGCAAATAAAGACAACTTGGTTCTTATGACCAATTATGGCATAAGAGATGACCACAGCAGTCCACACATACAGCCATCACAAGTTAATACAAAAGATGCCACCACCTGTGCATATTAGGAACAAACCCTAGATCTAGCCCCAAGACTGTCTAAATCCGGGCCAAAACCAAGCCACAAACATGCCATACTGGGTGCCAATATCCGGCCCCACACAACCACGGGATAGTCTTGAACCTCAACCCATAATTTAAGTCCCAAATTGCATCAAACCAATTCCCTTGGGGTGGAAATAAACCAGTAGAATCCCACCTTCGTTTAGCCTCTCGCCGAAAAGATTTTAAATCTCGTCCCGACGAACTCCAACCGTTGAAGTTAGAAATCGAGAGGAAGAAGCCGCCTGACTTCTTCCTCTTCCTTCTCTTCTCCCTTTCTTTCTCCTTCTCCTTCTCCATAGCCCTTTTCCATTCATCGATCCCCTTTTATAAGTTGGACACATCCACATGGCAGCGCAGCGACGTTGCAATGTCACCCACATGGCATGCAAGAATATGCCATGTGGCCACCCACTCATCGGGGTTCCTTTCGCCCGGAAATCGTGAAAATCCGACTATCTCAAAATTTAACGAAATTGTCTGGGTAACTAAATTTCACGAGACGAATCCACACCATGTACTATTTCTGGTCATCCGAGATCTAGAAAATTTCTAGGTTTTCACCTGCCCACTGATATTAGGCTGACAATTTACCATTTTTTGCCTATTTTTCAAAAAGTTCAAATTTTCTCCCGAAGCCACATAAATTGACTGTATACCTAAATAGATAATTCACCATAAATGAATAGATAAACAGATAAAATAAATAATAATAATAATTAGATAAATAAGTAGTTTCTTATTTCACAATTTTTATTGTCACAATGAATAAATAAATAAAATAAAAATAAAATATAAAAATAAGAATTAGAATGGTAGGCCAAGCCAACCACATTCAAAACAAAAAGATAGCAATGATTTTATACTATAATGTATTAATAGTTTTATGATAAAAAGAGTCAAGCTTTGTTTCTCTGTGTTGCAGGGATGACAAATGCTTGAAGGGTTAGTAAGGCTTTCTAATTTATCAATAATCTATTGAAAAGAAGAATATAAGGGTATTAAGTTTGGTTAATTTTTGAGCAGAACAAGGTTGTATAGAATGCAAGTTTGAGTCATGTCTACGTATTTTATAACTTTATGAATTCTGAAAGAAAGACTGCTTTTGGGAATAGTTGGAAGGTTAATTTTTCCAAACTGAATTTCTTTAGGGTCTATCTGTAAGAAAAAGGTAAAGGTTAGTACATAATTGAGATACTTAAACAATTTATCTTGAGTGTACCTAGAATTAGCATATACTCAATTTATGAATGAAACTTGTAAGTATATTTTTTGAGTAAAATCATGGGAGTTGGAATTTTCTGAGATCAAACTGATAGTTTTATAAGAACAGGTGCAAATACCACTATTTTCTTTTCCGAACTGATGCTTGATATTTCTTGTGTAACTAATACTTGATTTTCTTTTGTGTCAGTATTATCGCTCTTCTTTAATCATTAAATTTATCATCAAGTTTTTAATTCATTGCTTACTTAAAGAGTTAATTTTATTTTATAATTGACAATCTCTTGAATAATGGTCTATTTTCCCACATTTGTAGCAGGTTGGTGCCTTTTTTCTAAAATTTGTTGGTTTTGGTTTATTAGTTTTAGGTTTTGGATTTATATTTCTTTTACTAAATTTTGACTCACTCATAACTTTATAAGGTCTCGGAGTATTATGTTTATTATTTTTGGAATGAGCTATTGGCGTATCATAACCATAATATGAACAAAATTTTCCTAATTCTTTCCTGGTATCTTGATTTTGTTTTTTTATTTGACCTTTTAATTTCAGATTTGTATATAGAGCTAATCCTTCATTATTGACAAAAGCAATTAATTCACCATAAGTTAATGATCTATAAGATCTCCACTCACTATTATATAAATTTCTAATCCTTTGTCTAACCTTTTCTGCAAATAATGTAAAGCTCATACAAAAATTTTCTTTTCCAATAGTTAGTTAATGCTACACCACGGTATCATGATTTTGACTAAAAACATGTCCTCGTACTATTTAAAGTCTTGAAGTGTCGGATGTCGAAAATTATTGAGAATTTCAGAGGTTCGTTCTTGACAATAAAGAGGATCTCCTATGAAATGTTTTGTAATGGCAAATATTAAAGTTTTGACAACATCTTCTTCATAAATTCAGAAGAGAATTTTTCATCTTTAGCTGATAATCTTGGTTTACTTAGGATTCTCATTAGTTGAGAATAAATAATGGTCCCACCATCCCTTAGCAGTCCAGTGAATTCTATGACTAATGCATTAGCAACACTATGATCTGAATTTTTATTTCTAATTTATACTGACTGCCGTTAGCATTTGCTGAAGTAGGTTAATAATCCGATGTTCAAGCTTAGGACCATCTACATTCCATTCATAAAAACTTGTACCATCATAATTGCATGGTGATTGGAAATCTCTTTCCTCAACCATCGTGTCGGGAAACGAAGGTCTAGGATAATAGTTTCTTTAGACAAAATTATTGGATATAGCAATTATCGTTGATACAGGGTTGGGAGATATTTTGAATTGATACTCTAATTCTTCCTTTTGAGTTTGTTGTAATATGGTTTGAATTTGAATATCTATAGGAAGAAAAGGAGTATCCTAGGGTGAGGTTGCGAGTTTAATATTTGAGTCTATAGGGGACGATTTCGAGGAGCTTGGTACTTCTTTCCTTTTGGCGCGGTATATTGATTTTTGTTGTTTGGTCATTTAAATATTGAAGAGAATGATTTGTGTAATTTAACTGTTGTTGGAGTTGTCTAATATCTTGATAAATTATAGAGGCTTGTTCATCTGTTCTTGGAATAAAGGGTGCAGTAGATATTTGGTTATCATCGAAGTCAAATTGATGATTGTTTGATGGTGGTTGAGTTTTTTTTGAAGATTTGCTTTACAACTGAAAGCATTGTAGATGTTTTCTTCTACATATATATATTTGAATCAATTATATTTTCTTTATGTTGCTTTTGATTAGATCCAAGTAATGTTTATATACTTTATTTTTAATAACCAATTAAAAAAGGAAATTGTTACGTTATGTTGATACATGTATTCTCTACACGGATCCTAAATTTCTTCTTTCTTCTTGAGAAAATGTTTTAAAAATGTCCTATGTGAAAGGTGATTATCATTTAAAGAAGAAAAAAAAATAATTCAATCATATCCACTTTCAACTTTGGGGTCAAAAGGAATTTCGTTAGAATCTTCTGGCCAATATAATGTTGACTCGAGATCGTCAGCTGCAAGGGTCAAGTTATCTTGTTGATGAACAGGAATATGAATATTTGGAGTAAAATTGATACTATTTAAGTATTAGAGGTGGAGGGTCGTGAAGAGATGAAACTATTTAATCTAGATGTTTATGGATCAAACAGCAATGGAGAATCACCAAACTTCTTTGACCGTGCCATCAGACACTATCCAAACTTTTCAATGAATATACATGATTCTAGTATTTTGTCTATTTTAACTTTAAACATGATGATGCTTTTTCAACCTAACTCAGGCCGGAGCGCAGTAGGGGTCGCCAAGACCTCGAATTGCCGATGGGTTAGAATGCAAAGCCAGATCGTCTCAGCTGGAAGTAGATCGTCGCAAAACAAGAGTTGGCAGTGCCTGGGCGAGGCTTCGCCCGTGGTCGCTCCGATGCCTAAGTCGCCTGGGCGAGAAAGATGGACCGCTTAGGAGGGCGAATGTAAGCTGCGCATACGTGCTGTGATCGCATGCGTGCATCGACCGGGCGCACCTTCAATCGGCTAGTGACCTTGTATTTATAGTGATGCTCAACCGCCGACGGCGACTAGATTCGCTCCCATCGGATTTATATTTTTGTTATTATCCGTGATCTGATTTGGTAAAGATATAAGCGAAAGCGCTTTATTCGGGGATAATCTTCTTTCCTATCGGGGATCTAGTTTGATGATGAACTATTATCTTTCTTCCCATTACGATTTGTACCGATGTGCAGGATAATATATTCTATTTCCTTATTCGGGAGACTTGCACCCGGCCTGTCGAGCTTTGACGCGGACCTTCATTCCGAAAGTTGGTACCAAAAGGCTCAATGTCGACGCAAAAGGGTCAATGCTTCAATGGCATGCTTCTTCGGGTTAATAATGGACCAAGGCGGTTTCGTTGGCTTAGCTCTTTCGGGGCTCTCGTGAGTGGGCCTGCGGAGCCTTATTTTCGAACCTGAGGTCGGCCGCCCCACTCTTGTGTACGACGTATACGGGCAAGGGTCGTAACGTGTCTCTCGCCGGTGCAATTTCCATGTGTCCGCCGGCCAGATTAGCAGAAGCCACGTCGTCATTTGTCTTATGATAATAATGACTTTGGTTTTCGCGCACTCATTTCTCCCACTCCTTTAAGTTTCGTTTCTTTCTCGCCAGCATCCTCTGCCTCAGGTGCCTCTCGCCTTATGACCTTTCTTGCCTTTAGCGAGTTCGGACCGCCGAAACTCTGACCTCCTTCTCTTAATCTTCCACTGAGCCTTTTATGCGTAGTCTTTCTTTGGTGTCTTTCTGGGATAGCCTTTCGTTGTATTTCTCGGTCCACTCGCTGCCTCGTCTTCTGGGTCTCTTTCTAGCGATACGACGAGATATTAGGGTTGGGTTGGCCGAATTTTATTTTCATTATTTATTTTCATCATGGGTTCGGGTCGTTTCTTCTTCTCACAGATCGATGGTGACTTCTATTATTGGGCCGGGTTCTCGACGAATCGACGGTGCTCGAATCGCTCGACCGGTTGAACTTCGAGATGTCCCAGAGGTGCCTCCTCTTCCCTTGGACAAGGGTAAGGGAAAAGTAAACCTGATTAAATACCCTAGGGGGTCAGAATACCTAAGATCCTCCATTTAGCATGCTGATCAGCTGGATCCAGCGGTTATCCCTCATATGGGGCCACTTTCGCGTGACGTTAATAAATTTCTTCGGCCGTGGTCCCTAACGCCAATCTCTATGTGATCTCCGTGCTTAAGATGGTGTGCTTCTTGAAGCGGCTTCGATAATGGTCTCCGCTTTCTCTCGCACTCCTTCATAAAAGTGGGTTTTATGAAGACTTCAATGTTTGTCCTTCAACTGCGCCTAATGGTCAGGGGCATTTTAGATAGTCCGCTGGTTTTTTAGGGACAGTCGCAGGTTCCTGTAGCATAGCCTTACCCTTTACCTTTTAAATCGAAGGAGACCTCCTCGAAGGTTTCCTTTATTTTTCTAAGCTGCCTCCCGCGCCCTCTCGTGATTCCGACTACCTCTTCCCACAGTCGTGGAAGGGACGCTACTTTTGTTAAGGGTCGCATCAGAATATGACCCTCTTGACAAGGATCACACCCTGGGCGTTCCGATGGCTTCGACCACCCCCGAGAATCTTCGTAGCGTTCGCTCGCTGGGTTATACTTCGTGCGTGGTCACCGGGTATCTCTGACTGCGTCGCCTACTTCTCAAAGTTCTGGCCATTCGCTGAAGATAACACCATAGTGTCGGGCGCGCTACCGAAAGTGTCCTTCGCCCTTACGCCGAGTCGTAGATCAAGCTTCCGATGTTCCCTTGGCCCTTCGAAGTTCGAGGTCTACTCGCTTTGCTGCTCTAAGGCCTTCACCTCCTTCCACCATGAAAGTTCCTCCCATTGGGCCTTCCGCTAATAAAACCCACTAGGGGAACCGCCCAATTGGCATGGTGTCTCTAAGCCCCGGGAGCGGGAAATGAAACCTGACTCGCTGAAAGATCGGCCATTCGGCCAAGGTCTGCCGGGGCATCTTCATCTTCGTCCGCCTCACGCCCATAAACCTAACGGTGCGCCGCCCGGTTAAGGTTCCTATAGTCTTGAGTTCGCAATCCCATCTCGTCCGTCGCGTGGAGGCGCAAGGTCCCCGTGGGTCGCTGAGCGCTCGCTAAGGCCACGCCCATTACCGCCTCCCGAACCCGCCAACCGAAGAGGGTTAGGTCACCTTCTCGGGCGGCGAAGAGGCAAGGAGAAAAGATCCGAATCCAAATCGCTGAGACGGGACTTTACTTCATAATGTCAACTCATGTCTACAAGTAGCCTCGCCCATTCTGCGATTATGATCTCAAGAGGCTCTGGTCATACGCCCGTCGACGCAGGCTTTTCGCCCTATCTTCCAGGGGGTCGCTCCGTAAGTTCCCCGTGATTCTCGTCATATTTGATTCTATTTTGAAAGTTAGTTTCGAACTTGCATTGATGTTGATTCTATGTCATGTGCAGGTGGCTAATTATTTAGCTGGTCGTAAAGGCCAACTAACGAAGGCCATGCCAAAGCGCGGCCCGCCATGCGAGGGTGGCTTCACATCCGAAAGCTGGTCGAAGCCGGCGAGGTTAGGTGCAACGTATGACCGAGGAAGTAGTGAAGCTTAAATCCGATTTGAAGCATACCACGTCGTCCGTGCAAAATGAGGGCAAGAAAGACTGAGGGCCCGAACAAACAGGGCACAAGGGAGCTTCAGGAGGCCCTGGTGATTTGAGGGTCATGGTAGAACGACCTGATGGGAGGCTGGTGGATGGGCCGTAGCCTCGCTCTAGTATGAACTTCGATGGTTAGGATAAAAGCCACATCCCAAGGCGAGCCGAGTCTAAGGAAGAACTCCGCGCGATCAAAGACGCGATCCGCGATAAGACGACGTTGTTGACGAGGCTCGTCATGAGGTTAACGAGGCGCCAAATTTCTATGGAACGCCGACCGTGATGCCGCAATGCAAGGTGGGATTCTCATCAACAAATAACTTTGTACCAACGAGACGGTTATTGGAAGACCGAGGGTCGAGGCTTTACTCAATGGGTTTCAGTGGCTTCGCTTTCAAAAGCATATCGCCAATGCCTATTTCGCCCGGATTTCAACTTTGACCTCCCAAATGACGCAGGAGGATGTGAGGGTCCTTCTTGTCGACATTCGAGAGCCTGCACCCCCGCGAGGCTTACCCCCTTCTTCACCGCTCGCTTCTCCTTCGATGCCCGACTTCCCGTGCACGTCGTCGCCTCGATGTCGACTTTTATACTCTTTTTACATATATATTTTGTTGGCCCGGGCCCAAGACATACGAGCCTTCGTCTCTTAATGAATACTCATTTTTCCACTTTACTTTCGCCTACAGGCTCTTCGCGACGCTCGCATGAGCCGAATGACCACCAGCGCTTGAGTCGGTGCAAATGAGTTTCAACCGAGCCGAGGCCCGGGCCGACCGCCACAAGCGATTCGCTGGGCCGCGTGGCCCGGAAGCCGAAAGAAGTCGACCCTTCAAACCGTCATTGGCTCCGGTCGCAGTCAGCCGGATCGAATTTCGCCGCACGGCCCGAGTCGACCGCTTCTTAGGTCGCATGGTTTGCGCGCAGTGGTCGAGCTCGCCAATGTGAGTCACAATTGGCCGGCTTATTGGCTGAGTCGAACTGATTCCTAGGCTGCATGGCCCGTAGAATGGTCGAAGTTCAGAATGAGTCGCCGGGTCTGGCCGGCCGACGGCCTCGAGTCGAATCGATTTTCTAGGCTGCATGACCGTAGAATGGTCGAGTCACATCGAGCCATTGGCCCGCTCTACGATTTCCTTGAGTCGAACCGATTCCTAGGTCGCATGGCTTCAGGTAGAATGGTCGAGCTCGCCAACGTGAGCCGCCGGGCTCCGCCTACCGATTCCGCCTCCGAGCCGAACCGACTTTGTGGTCATGGCCTCGTAGAATGGTCAACTCGGCCAAAGCGAGCTACTGGCCCGGCGCCGAGGCCGAGTGGCTTATAGCCCGAGCCGATCCGACTTAGTCGCGTGACCCGTGCGCAGTAGATGAACTGCTGTGCGAGCTATGCGCTCCGGCGCCGAGGTCGAGCGGGCGGCGCAGCCCCAGGCCGACCCGACCGCAGAGGCCGGCCTGTCCCGGTGAGGGGCTCACGTGAGCTACCGGGGGCTCGCGCCGAGGCCGAGTGGCGATGTAAACAGCCGACCGACTTTAGGTCATGACCAGAAGAGTAGACGAACTCGCCAAAGTGAGCGTCATTGGCTCCTGCGCCGAGGTAATGAGCAGCGAAGGTAGCCCCAGCCGATTCGACTTAGGCTGTTGACTTGCAGTAGCACCGCGTGAGCTCATTGGCCCGGTGTCGTGGGTCGGGTGGGCGATATACCGAAATGACCGACTCACGTGTCAAGGTGGACTGCAAGTGCAGGTGAGTAGACCGAACCTGGCCAAAGTGAGCTGGTTCGTGCGGCTATTCGACTTCTGATTTTCTTGGAAAGGTGCGGCCGCCTTTAATGCTGATTATGGAGAATTTGAAACGCTGTATAATTCTTTGAGGCTTCGCCTTCTTATAAATGGCGCCTTCATTGCTATGGAGTTTATACTTAATATTCTCGTCGTATGCACTGAAAATCTCATGGCAGATGAAGCGTCGAAGTCCGATCGTTTTCACGGGGATCCACCCGGGTTCTGCCCTATGATTTCGACTTCTGTGGGAGTTGTGTTTTTCCCTAGTCTCCTTTATGGGAGTCATGGCATTCCTCACTTCACAGGAATGCTGTCCAGAGAGGGCTGCATCTCTTGCGCCGTCTTCTATTTTATGCTTTTTCTTTTCTTCCTCTTTTCTTCTCCTTCTCCCTTCTTTTTCATCTTTTTTCACATCTCATTCTTCCTCTTCCCTTCTCGCGCACAAACTCTTTCCATCCCTTTTTTTCTTCTTCTTTTTTCCCGCCTTTCCTCTTTCCTCCTTCCTTTTTGTTTCTTTCTTCCACACAAACTCCTTCCATCCTTTTTCTTCTCTTCTCCTCTTTTCCACCTTCTCGTCTATTTATTTTCATCTCGTTTTCTTTCCTCTTTTCTTCCCCGAAGATTTTTTCGAGGAACCGCTTGTATCGTATGCTTCCAAGATGAATCGGCGACATACGCTTTCAAGATGTAAATCGATGACACCACCGATTGTGGAATCGAATAATCTGATTGGAATAAAGAGGGACTTTTCCTTTTATGTCTATGAGCTTTCTCATTCTATTGCATGTAATTTTTCTAAGTATTATATGTCTGAGTTGCTTGTGACGTCTTAACAAAATAACCAATAAATGGTCAAATCGTTAACTGAAAATTGATAAATCTCCATTTAAGATTACAAACCAAGGTCTACTGATAAAAACGTTTAAGATGTTCCGCATTCCAGGCATGTTGTAAAAATTTCCTCCGTTGAGCTCAGAATTGTCCGGTCCGACGACTCCGAGATATGATATGCGGGCCTTCCCAAGCCAGGGGCCCACCTCTCATGTAGCCGGATTCTCTTCCTTACCGGGGCAGCAGCCTTTGGGCACTAAATCACCCTACCGTAGCTTCGGGTTTGACTTTTGGTTGTAGTACTCGCCGTCTTCCTTTGGTAGTCTTCGTACGCTTTAGAACCTCGCTTCACGCTTTTCATCTAAGAGATCCAACTTGCACTGAGAGCCTCATTATCAGGCTCTACCGCCGCTAACTCAACCGGGGACTTTAATCCGACTCGACAGCTACCGCCCGTCGGCTGTGGCGAATGGGGTTTCTGCTGTTGGATCAAGGCTGTCTCCGTAGTCCCATAGCACCTCTGGGAGGTATTCTACCATTTTCCTTTAAGATCTTCCACTTGGTCTTCACGCGCCTTAAGGGTTCTTTGATCAACAGAATCTCTACTCGACCAAGCGATCGGCGCCGAGACGCAGTAATAATTTAATTCCGAGCTCGACATTGTAAATCTTCGAATTTGGCGTTGTCAAATTGTTTTCCCTGTCCGATACTGTGGTTTCGGGATACCAAACCAGATATGATGGCTCTCGCACACAAAATTGCAGATCTTCTGCTCTCTCTCTCTCTCTTCTCTCTCAGGATCACACCCCTCTCAACCACCTGGTAACAACCATGATCATTGATGATCCCACATCACCCATAAGAGTCCATCGTCCAAAACTCCACTGTTAATACTTACTTCATGATTGATGCTCAGTCCCATAAGATCAGATCTGCTATCCATATCACATCTTTCATCATCTACACTGATGTCACAGATATCCCCGCTGAACCCTTCAATGCCCAGTCCATATAAGATTTCCACATATACCCGTGTACTTCTCTTGTGCGTATTCAATTTTTTTCCCGCGATGCACTTCGGAGGATTGTGTGAAGAAACCTCGCTTGTATAGGCTTCCCTGCGATTGCGAACCCGCGCACTTTCGCCCTATTTTAGCCGCTCTTCGGCCAGTAGACGTCCGCTTCATTATATAATCCCAAACGGTCCATCCGACTCCTACGACCACCCGGCAACCTCCACGTCGCAGATCGACAGTGTCTCTGTGCATTCGACTGTGTGTCACCCGCTTCGAGTAGTGTTCCCTATTGTCGCTAACTTTGCCAAGGCGCCTACGGAGTTCTCTCGCTTCCAGACATGTTCGACCCGAACCAAGACGTAAATTTTTCAATAAATCTTGCACCTTTGGGAGATATTGTGATCATCCTTCCACTTTGGCCCTCGTAGGGTGTCTTCTATTTGTCTTACTACCACCGAGTCGCCGCACTCCCAGCTGGTCAACTCAAAGGAATGGGCGAGGTCGAGGCCCGCTATGACTCCGCCTCACACTCAAATTTCATTGTCGAGGCTTGGAAATCCGAACCTGAGTGCTTACTCAATATCAATTCCTTTTGGAGAGGTCAAGATTAGACTTGCTCCGCTCCCTTATGCATTTGAGGCCCCATCTACAGAGAATTTCCAGATGGGGAGGTCATTCATTGTTTTAGCGTTCTCAGCAGGTTCCGCTGAGGTGAATTCCATGACGAAGTCGGCCAAGACATGCCCTTTATTGCGCCGCTTTATCCGATGTCGAATCCCGCTTAGCCTCTATGTGGCCCACTCTTACGCCCTTCCGAGGTCTCCGGTTTATGTAACACTTGCTTCATCTGCATTATGTTGGAACTTCTATGGTATGAGCCCGGAAGAAGGAGTTTCGAGGCCGCGGCTACCAAGGCCAAAATTAGTTTTTCCATCCGTACCTCTCCGTCTTCTAAAGTTAAGGTGCACAAGATGAGGTGGTAACAATAATAACACCAAAACTGTGTCAGACGTTTTCGTTTCGACGAGGGACAAGACCGGGTCGAGAAGTCTAATACACCTGTGCATAGGTGAGGAGCTCCTTCAATAGACTTACTAGAATGGGAGGAGAGCTCAAATACGTCAAAGTTGAGAAATGCCTCATCAGATCCCATTGAAAGGCCTTCTTCAAGACTTGGAAGAAAGGCTGGCATTTGTCACTGGCTCGATACGACTCCATTTTGCCGCGCCAATCCTTCCCGCGTAGGGCGCCGAACTTCCTTATACCATGGCGATGGCATGTCGAGCACCTTAATTCCTTTTATTTTGTCCGATTTGCTTCAATTCCTGTTAACTATGAAACCTGCAAATTTTCCCATTATTCAAGGCACACTTTACGGATTCAGCCATGTTGCAATTTCTCAAGATCCGAACGC